>CABFWB010002630.1:31392-44171 GCA_902151455.1 Timema bartmani | reverse complement strand
CTCCTTTTAATTTTATCGCTATACTCCTCACACCTCATGTCCCATATCGCGGGACTAATACGAATTTCTTCAATGAAGTGTTCCACATTGAGACTTGCAATGGCAACTCTTTCCATAGTGAACTCAGTTGACTCAACTAGACGACTGGTGTGAAGGACGAATGCCAAGTAGTGTCTTTTGTGTTGAGTCAACGAGTGGGGATGAGAACGTGAGCGGCACTTGTGCCTGCTGGCCACCCGCCTGGGCGGACGAGTTGACTGCGTGTGAAGGGGTTCGGGCGGTTCCCAATCATTTGCTACCTGGCTACACTCCTTGACACCCGTCCGTTCAACTAGTTGAATCAACTAGCCGCCTCGTCTGAAAGAGGCCTAAGCATGCAGTTCCCTCAGCAATGAAATTAGGTGTAGACTGCTGATGACAGGGAGATCAGTGTTTGACCTCGGTCGGGTGCACTATGGGTGGTCTTTCCAAATGTTTTGCTGTTCTCATTCCACGCAAATGAGGCTGCAATTCATCTAGATTCAACATTCCTCATCTCTATCATATAAGCGTAATTAGTACATAGGCGTATAGCCCAAACGGGTAGTAAGACATGGTGCTAAAAAAAAGGTAGTAAAGAAACAAATGAATGCGAACTTTTGTAGACACGTTAAGTTCAAAAGTCTCTTTATTACCAATAAGATAATTAAAATACTTTTAAGGTTCGCCTGACATTTGTCTTCTTTCCTTTCCTCCATGCTTCCTATCTACCGTTCCCTCACCCACGTGGGTCCTCTCCCCCCTTCTTATAACCCACTCTTCTCTTGACACATTATATTTTGAAATATATTAGCTCTAGATGCCACCCCTACAATCTGACCCCTCCACCGCAAGCCACTACTGTAGAGATTATTTCCGATTCAATATCTCACGGAACATTTTCGTCTCTAGCCTCTACTCCCGCGTTACCATTGGTGCAGACGACAAGATCACGTGGCCGTGATTGTTTTCAGTCGCTAGATGGGCGTGAGAGTGACGACCACGCTCTCACACTAAGCTACTGTGAAGGTTACTAGTAGCGGCTACTGTAGTAGAGGCTGCTGTAGTAGAGGCTGCTGTAGTAGAGGCTGCTGTAGTAGAGGCTGCTGTAGTAACGGCGAGTAAAGTGGCCTAGTGTAGCACAGACTGGGTCATGAACCAAGTAACGACGCGGAGAACTAATATATGAATACAATTCAACCAAACCATTAACACAGCTCACTGTATTTTTTAGAATCTGCAATATTTCTCTTTGGATGTAATATTGTAATTTATATTCTAGGTTCTCCTTGCTTTTTAAGTGCAATTAACATGTCAACAATATTTACCTTTCAATCTTGGGTGGTTCCTCTACCATTTCACCAAATTTAAGCTTTCTATCCCATTGAGAGGTATGTACTAAAAATTATTTGGACAGATATATATAGGCCTACATAGACACCACTAGACTTTTATTATTATAGATTAATAATACTATATATATACATATTACATATAGATTAATAATACTATATATATATATAAACATAAATAATAATCCATGGTTCACGTGATTTAAGACTTCAATCTCACAAGATATGTCAAAATTTTAAAATAAAGGTTTTAGGTACTCGGTTGATTTCTTAGAATTTTAAATTCAAATCACTTTAAATGAGCTACTAAACCAAAAACCTTTTACGAGGCCACCATATTGAAACAGATTTCCAGACCTAAAAATCATTCGGCTTAAGCTCATCAATGTCTCTGTTAAATGTAGATAAAATGGGTCCATTCATTTTACAATCATTACTGGAAAAACACCCATAAAAACAAAATACCAAATGATCCGAGTTAAAACAGGACCTCACTAAACTAGTTGAGTTAATATTCTACTTCCCCCTCACCATTTTTTTCTTAAAAAAAATACATAAATGTGTTGGGTTTTTTTTTTTACAATCATTACTGGAAAAACACCCATAAAAACAAAATACCAAATGATCGAGTTAAAACAGGACCTCACTAAACTAGTTGAGTTAATATTCTACTTCCCCCTCACCATTTTTTTCTTAAAAAAATACATAAATGTGTTGGGTTTTTTTTTCTAGCTTTTTAGATATTTTTTTTAACAAATAGGTATGGGAACAGGTGATTTTATAGAATACCGAATCGTCCGTATAATAAATCTCCAACCAGAAACGGGACACAAATCCCTCGAGTATCCAAATCTCCCTTACATGGGAAAAGCTGTAAAATAAATAGTGATACCTTTTGTAGTCTACCATTTATTTTATCTTTGAACGTTTATCTGAAACAAAACGTTGCAGCTTTTGTATAAACGTGCGTTCAATGCTTTGAAATATTTCTCTTTAGACATTTTTCTAAATAACATCAGGTACGATAAGAAAAGAGAAGGAAAGAAATAAAGTAAATTATAGTGAGGACTAAGAAAGAAAGCTGGTTAAATAGAACACCTGAGGTCTGTGTTTCACCATGGAGCTATTATATGTACGGAGAGGACATCTCTATGCTGTGGTGTTGTGAGAAAGTGAAGCTAGCCACGCCCCCCTCACGGAGAGACGGGTCGAGCCGCTCTGTATGGCATGGTATGGCAACCGGCCGCCGCGCCGGTTTAACATGGGAAGCATAGGGTAAAAGGATCGCGCTCTCACTTGAATTAGAATACAGCCCGATTGAGAGCTTTTAGATGATTTATATAAGTAAGGTGTACATGTTGAATACATTATCGTTATTTTTATGTAAAAACATAAAAAATTATTTTGTATTTCGGGTAATAATAAGAGTCTGAAAATGCAAACTAGCCGAAAATCTAGATTGTTGTTGCTAATATTAATAAATTAGCTTAAAATTACAGTATATTCAAGCTAAAATTTATATATCATAATTTTTTTAGTAATGTAGGTTTTTTTTTAAACTCATTCGCTTTGTTTTAACTTACCTAACTTTAGTAAATTTTGAGAATAGTAACTGTTATGCACAGAATAATTTCATTTGGGAGGGGGAAAATTGTAAAATACTTGGTATTTTCTTTCTAGGTTTAAAAAGTACATTAAATATGTAACATATAAGTTATATAACATATAGGTCTATATAATCATGACTATTTGCTAGAAAATGCAAGCAGCCACGCGCCCCCCGGGATGATTAATACCCCCTCCCCACAACATACCCCGAGTCAAGGTCGGCTTCAGTTTCACACGTTTGCTGAAACACAATAGCAGAAACGTAATCATGTTACGAGGTCCAAAGTTGTGTTTTCCTAACAACGCAATACATGCGCGTTTCAGTACGCAATGCGTTCGGGAGAGCGTAGTGAGTTTCACACTGCGCAATTGTGTTTCCATAGACTATAGACAGATGCGCAGCGCTCTATCGCATTTCGTTTTCTTTCAGGTGTACGTAACGCTTGGTGACATTAAACATTTTATCTTTCACTGCGTGTATTTAAGAATAGAAGCGTGTTAGCGTTGATTCTGTCCTTTTTCATGTTGTCCTTTATACTATTGATCAATTATTTTCCATAGAATATCCTGTCCTAAAACCAAATCTATCAATTCTTCGCCATCACTGGAAGAAAAGCGTGGATGAGTACTTTGATGTTTCTTAGGTCCCATTTCAAACAAATTCTCTTTATAAAAAATGACCACAATAAAAACGTCAACACGTCTTAATGAGCTACGCAAGTCGCACTTGACTGCCTCGAAAAATCAGTCGAGATGCTGCGTCGCGTGCATCACGTTGACGAATCACGTTGTCAAAGGTGCGGCCGAATGGAGCGCAAGTGTTTTTACAGTTTTTATAGAATTGAAAATTTTTTTGGCCAAAATAAATCAAATATTTCTCCAGTAGTAACATAGAGTTTAGTTTTCTACACATGCTGATAACAACATATCTTGAATATCTGTCAAGGGTGTCCTGGAATTTTTTTCAAAACCTTTTCTCTTTATTTAAAGATTTTTTGACAAGATTCCAGGACACCCTTGACAGATATTCAAGATCTGTTGATATCAGCATGTGTATAAAACTAAACTCTATGTTGCTACTGGAGAAATATTTGATTTATTTTGGCAAACAAAAATTAATGCTATAAAAACTGTAAGAATACTCGCACTCCCTTCTTCCATACCTTAAGTACTAATTACGCTAATGTGCTAGGAATCGGGAAGTTTGAATTTGAGGAAGTGAACCTATTTTCTCCTAGTATTCAAGTTCTCAACGCATTGCGTGCAGTGCTGCGTATGTATTGCATCGCTAGGAAAACACAACTTCAGCTTTTCTTTTTTATGTACGACATCATCTTGGGAAGCCCAATCAAAATTCAAAAGCAACTGACTCTTTTAGCGAGCCACTCCACCCGCTTCAGTGGCCGAATTGTCTAATAGGGTGGACTGCTAATGACGGAGAGATTGGGGTTCAAATCTCGGTCGGCACTGTGGTTTTTCCTATAGTTTCCCCCACGCCTAATCCACGTAAATGTGGGTGTACTTTAGCTAAATTTAACCTTACTCATCCCTTACACATTAGCATAAATAGTGCATATGCGTATAACATGTACGGGCAATAAAATGCGTCGCCAAAAAAACCCCCACCTAAACGACGTTGCCTACTTGGTGAATCGTAGTTAGTTTGCGAGGCTGGTTGCATCTTAGCTTGAAACAAAGTACTCTAAGCACTATCACAATTTAACGTTAATGTACGAAACAAAAATGGAGGGAATAAAATGAGTTGTTCATCCTAAGAGTCCTTTTGTTAATTTGCTGATAACATTTCCCCTCTTCCGCTGATGAGTATGCACACTCACTCTATTATTTACGCCTGGATAAAATTTACTTTCATTTAAAAGTTACCCTTTTCTTGATTCCTATTCTAGATAAACATATGCTTCCAGGGACTTTTTTAATTTACATCCTGGAAGGAAGATTCTTACGGGACATTTTTGTGAATATACCAAATATCCTGAGTTGTAGATGATTTTTCAAAAAATGCGCTAACAAACATCTATGTCAAGACCCAAAAAATATTTGTGTTACAATGTAAGAATATTTTTTAGAATTGTGGCCTAGTTATTTAAGGGTTTTTGTTTCAATGCTATTTTTTTAAGACTCTCCGAATAAAACATAAATACATTGAAATGGGAAATCATATCTCGACTTGCCGTGACGTCACAGTTAGGCAAAGTCCTTAAGTTTGGATTGTAAGTGACGCAAGAAAATGTCAGTGTTTTCTCAGATTTTATAACAAACAATTTATTTATATTTGGCAAAGTAAATCAAATATTGCTTGAGTAGAAACATGAAAGTTAGTTTTCTTTACATGGTAATTTCAACTGTTGTTTAATATAAGTACGTCAAGATTATTAGATGAGAAACTTTTAAATGAAGAGAAAAAGTTGTCATTCAATTCCAGCACGCTCTTAACAGGTATTCAACAACTTTTGATCACCAAGTGAAGAAAATTAAACTCTATGTTTATACTGGATACATTTTTTTTTTTGACCAAAAAAAGAAGTTTTACTATAAAAACTGCAAAGATATATTGACCTTTTGTCGCGTTCTTTACACTCCCACCTTACGATGGTTAGGTGGGAAGGGATCCTTACTCTGACCTGGGAGCCCCAGGGTAGACTCNCCCCCCCCCCCAACCCCCTACCACACTTTAATAAAGTCGGTAGGTGTGATTGTCTACTGAGCCAAAGGGTCTCGGTTTCAATTCCCGACAAAGACCAAAAAGTTAACCATTGATTAAATTGACGCTTGATATTTCACAGGGATGGATTGAAGAACAAGTGACTAAGTGTTGAGACTATTACGTAATCAAGTTAGTTTGTAAGTCTTAAGCTTAGATTATCAATTGGTTCATAAAATTCACCCGCTTACCTGAATGTTCTATATATTAACCTACCGGAGAAATGAAATGCATGTAAATTTCAATGCGTCCAGAAAGCCAGCGGGATTTTTAAAAAAAGTATGTTTTTATTTTAAAATTGAGTTGAATGGTATCAATCAACACGTCTCTGATAGGATTAAAAACCTTACTTTTTAGGTTTTATAACTTTAAAAATATTAATTAAAAATTAAATAAACCCAACTTCATCAACTACGTCTCATGAGAAATGTCGTATTTCTCAGATCAAAGTGAACTTCTTTCAAAATAGTTATGCAGATAAAAGTCGTTTAGGTGGCCGCGTGGTCTAACGCGCTACTCTCGCAGTAGACTAGACTACCAAGGGGCAGTAATATCAAGGTTCGAATCTCAGTCGGGTGTATTTAGGGTCGTTTTCCAAAATGATTTTTCACTCTCCCTCCACGCAGATTTTGGTACAATTCCTATAAATATAACCTTCATAGTCCCTAAAACCACTATCGTAATTAGTACATAAGCGTATAACCTGAACGGTAATAATAAGCAGCGTTAAAAAAACTGTTGAAAGGATGTGGCGTTTATTCTTGTATATATGAAACCAGCCTTCGAAAGTAATATCAGTAAGCGTGCGTTATTCTGGTACGGCGCTGAAAATAACGTCCTTGTAAATAGCACCCACAAAGGGTAAGCGCCCCTTTAACGCCTCCCCAAGGGGTTGATGCCCTTCTAGGAAAGGTCACGCCGCGGTACGAGGCTCGCGTCAAACGTCTGCCAAGCACACCAGGTTCTGATGATGGACGCTACTATCGTTGGAAAGCTCTACTGCACACGACGACACGGTGTGAGGTCACGAGTACTTTATTTTAATCAATACGTTTAATCGCAAGGCTTGTTTAACGGCTTAATCTGTGGGGTGGAAAGGATAAGGGTAGTTTTGTATACGCTACATCAAAATTCGTTTGTATAAGAAATGAGAAATAGCATATATGTATACATAATTTTAAACTATGTGTCAAAAACTAGTGAAATACCATGAGTCAAAATCCACAGTACAGTGATAAATGTTATATAAAAATCAGTGATAAATCACGTGTCAAAATTATAGTGATAAAACACGTGTCAAAATTATTGTGATAAAACACGGGTCAAATATCACAGTCATACATCCGGTAGGCCCTAATAAATATCACAGTGATAAATCCCGTATCAATTATCACAGTTATAAATCACGTGTCAAATATCACAATAATTATAAATCACGTATTAAATATTGCAGTGATAAATTACGTATCAAAACAAAAGTGATAAATAACATATCAAATATTACAATGATAAATTGCGTATCAAAACAAAAGTGATAAATAACAAGTAGGTGAACAACTTGATAAATCTTATACCAAAAACTTCACTGGTAAGTTACATAAGGGTACACATAATTGATAAATTACATGCCAAAAACTTGATAAATAGCAAACCAAAAACCAAAGGGATAAACAACATGCAGGCAAATAACTTGTTGGATCACATGAAAAAACTACTGAGATAAATCACAATAGGGTACATAGAAGTGATAAATTAGATGCCAAAAACTAAAGTGATAAATAATAGAAGTGATACATTATATACTAAGAACTACCGTAATAAATCGTATGTGAGAAATTCAGCCATATTTGTAGCTCGACCTCTCCGTCATCGAAAATTCAGTATATTGCGAACCTGACGCTTTAACTTATGAGAGCACAGATGCAGGCCTGCCATATATCTGCCAACTCCATCCCCTTGTACTTCTCCTACCTCCAACCAATATGTATTCGGAGTTTGGAGGTGTATGACGGCAAGTGATGCCAAAACCTCAATCCCAAAAACTAGTGATGCAGACAAATTTATTATATTATTCAAATAACAATAATAAATTGTCGAAGCCAGGCAACAAACCGTGTAATTCAACCATCAACATTTTACTGCACAATATTAACACGTGTATAATATTCTTAATATATATAATTCTTCTGTACGTGTGTATGTCACTGAACTCCTCCTAAACGGCTGGACCGATTTTGATGAAATTTTTTGTGTATGTTTGAGTGGGTCCATGGATGGTTTAGATTCACAATTGGACCCGGTAGGTGGCGCTGCAATCGGGTTCTGGGATTTTATTTTTATTTTTAAGGAAATTTTTTTGGGGGGGGGATTTTTTTTATAGATTTTTTGCATATCAGAACATGTAACCTCAAAATTTTACCCCTAACCCCCACCACCACCACCCCCCAATATTTATAATAATGAATATAATATTAATAATTGACCGTTAAAAAAATCATAAGTTCATCAATAATTGACCGTTAAAACCTTCTGAAAAGTTCATGAATAATTGAACTTCTGAGAATAATTCATAGTTATGTTTGTTTTTCGATACAGCTGATATTTGTGGAGTTGTGGGCGAAATGCCAAAAATGAAAAGATGTTTTATTTTGTATGTTGTCTTGACAAACACTGAATTTGTAATATTTGTGCTACTTACTAATTGGAGTTCATTGTGAATTTGTAATTGTGATGATCACATAGTATTGGTTTTATTATCGAAATCAATTATGCCACCCAAACGAAAAGCCAACGTTCGGGCAGGACAACGTCTGTCGGGTCCGCTAGTAATCTATAAATATTGATTTAATCATTTCAAATCATTACAGTTCACGAGTTATAAGGGATCAGACTTGCTGTTTTATTTTAAACTAATGTTCTTATGTATTTAGGTAAGGAGTAACAAATGATAAAAAATTAAATATTTGTTATTCTTTTATTCCCTTCTCCTTATAAGAGCCTTAATCTTCTAACATATAACACCGAAACATATCGTCATAGAAGACTATGGCTCAATTAAGGAGAAGAGCATAAAAGAATAACAAAGAATATTTAATTTTATCATTTGCTATCTTATGCTTTTCATGCACCATTGTTAAGGTAAAGTAATGGGACTGAAATTAAATAACTAGACAATCATACGAGGTGAACACAGTGAAATATTTAAAGTATTAATAACAATAATATTACTAATAATGTTATTCATAATAATGACATTAATACTATTAATACGTTGTCATGTACACCTCAGTATTTTCATAATATTAGTTGTGTTATGTATTTATGTATGAATGTATGGAAATGGGTGCATGTGTGTGTATGTATGTATGTATTATATTTGGGCACTAGGTATTATAAATTCCATGTATGGCCCCCGGCCACAGACAAGGTAAACACCAGACGAACAGCTTCCAGGTTTAAATGGCTGCGTTCATTGAAAGAGCTTGATTTCTTCAACACGAGGATCGCTACGTGCAGTCCCAAGTGACAAGATCACTACTAAAACAGGCATTTTTATCAAACAATTCACTTTAAATATGTTTTTACTAGAGAGAAGATCAAAATTACCTTCTAGTGTCAATAAGCCGGCTTTTACAAAGCTAGGTTCAGATAGCGGTTCCAACCTCCTTTCCCATAAACTAGCCCCCCCAAGATGTAGTCTACTCAGATGGCAAACTACAAAGAAACCATATAATACAATGGTCCTTTTATGTTTAAGCGATTGTAAGTATTGTTTTGTTTTTTTTTGTAAGCAATCTTTAAATACGTACCGTCGAATAGTTACTTGTTTAAAAAGGTTAGTTCATTGAAAAGTTGTAAGGGGGTAAGTTGTAGGGATAGGATTGAAATATTCTGCTCGGACCACCACCCTTGGGAACCTACTCTCCAGCTTGGAGTCTTTTCAACGAGCAATTTGAAAGTGAGTTGTTTCACTTTGAGGTGCTGTCATTACTGTGAACTACAACTAGCACTCCCAAGTGTCCAAGTAATCAACCTGGCTCAAGGAGCGCAGCCAAACTACTGTAAGGCTGAGTGTCTGGTGTATACCTTGTCTGTGGCCTAGGCCAATTCCCCAAGAACTTCTGCAGCCTTCAGTCGACGAAAGATTGGACATGCCTGCCTTCGACTATTTGACTACCGAGGCGGGTAGTTCATCATATTGATGAGGATTGAATTCTAAAAGCTACTTCCTACCATAATCCTGACTTATTTATTTATTTGAGGTATTTAACGTGCACTTTCTGAACCGACTTATTAAATCAGCACATGAGAATTGCCATGAGCGAGAGCGAAATGACTTACAAATTTTGCACATACCTTCCAGGGTTGTCTTACCTGCCACAATCGACATTGGGACCGACGGCTCTACTTCACCTCCGATGGAAATTGTGCTACCTACTTTTATGGCTCAAGAAAAATCCTTTTACGCCAACTGGGTTTGAGGAGGGTCCTGAGGAGAGCACTTTACCCCAAGACTACCAAGGTCTATAATCCTAATATAGACTCAACAACCCGCATATGTTCACTATAGTATTTTTTTTTAAAATCAGCTAAACGTTAAAATTGAGGTGAAAAGAACTACATGGCATCCTTTTGTTGGAGGCTTGATAACAATAAATTCGTGCATGTGTAATACACCTACATACGGGTTAACTCTCCATGTACACACTGTTCAAACAAAACATAGACCTCTTCGAAATGATAACAAGATCATGAGTAAATTAGAACCAGCAGGTGCAGGGATGGGTTTAGTTACCTTGCAGAACATTAATAGCCATTTCACCCACTTCGGTGGCCGCGTGGTCTAAGACGCTGCTCTTGCAGTAGACTAGATTGCCGATGATGGGGAGATCGAGGTTCGAATCTCGGTCGGGTGTTCTTAGGGTGGTTTTCCCAAAATAGTTTTCCACTCTTTCTCCACGCAAATTCGGATACACTTCCGGTAAGTATAACCGTTATAATCCCTAAAACCATTGGTATAACCAGTACATAACTGTATAACCCGAACAGGTAGTAAGATGTATCCGTGTCGGAAGTTTGGAGGTCAATCAATTGCTCACTAAACCTGAGCCACCTGTTATTTCGACCCCCCCAAGACTAGACTAAATATACGGCACGAAGGTTGTGTGAAAAATGCCACC
Source organism: Timema bartmani (assembly GCA_902151455.1). NCBI lineage: Eukaryota > Metazoa > Arthropoda > Insecta > Phasmatodea > Timematidae > Timema > Timema bartmani. Next base: position 33,291 of record CABFWB010002630.1, on the reverse strand, counting down.
CCCTTCTATCCTCCACCCACTCTATGCGTCTTACCACCCGTCCGGGCTATCCGCGTATCTACACTGATGACTCAGGGAGAGTAAGTCGGAGTCTAGGGAAAATATATTATAATTTGCGTGAATAACGCGAGAAAGAGTGTAATGCTATTTCATTTTTTATTCATTTTTTAGCATCGGGTATTGCTACCCATTCGGGTTTTACCCTTCATAGATATATATTTAATATACTTTAGTACTCCTGGTCAGATTTAGAACCTCCTTTTAACTCTTATAATCTCTTTTGCACATGAGAATCTGTACTTAAAACATCGCTTCAAACTACGGCCTGCGCTACACAAAAATGTACGCACTGTTTTCATGATAACTACTTGTTTTGATAACTGTTGCCATGTCAACCTTGGTGGTCTTGGGGTAAAGTGCTCCCCTCAGTACCCGATGCTCGTGGGTTCAAACCCAGCCGGGGTCAATGAATCTTTCTTGAGCGATAAAAATCCGTAGTATAACTTCCTTCGGGGAGGAAGTAAAGCCTTCGATCACATGTTGATTGTGACATGTAAAAGAACCCTGGAAGGTTTGTGATAGTACCTATCCCGGAAAAATTGGTAGGATCTTTCGCTCTCGCTTATATAAATTATCGTGTGCTGATATAATCAGTCGGTTCACAAAGTGTACGTCAAATAAATCAAATAAATAAAACTGACGCCATAATATTAGTTTTTCCACGTGGCTATTGTTGACTTGTACCTATTTCAATACGGTAAACATTACCGGTGTGTACGGGAGCATAGTTCGTGATAGATGGCCAGCATAAAAGTAGAACCAAACAAATTACCCATCCAGTGGCGAGCTACGCAAAGAAGAAAAATGAGGGTTGGAAATTATCCGATGGTGAAAGTATCGGTTGACCCCCTTACCCTCCCCTTCGACCTGTTCTGACAGTGAAACACTACTACATTGGGGGAGATATCTTAACCTGCCATTATTCTGGGGGTTAAATCCTATTTAACCGGACCCCAGGGTCCAATGAACCAGTCAATATCCTAGTCCTAGGAGGTTGTCTGGCGTTTACTGGCGATTTACTTCCCGTCCTCACATGAGTTGTAGAGGAACTGGACCAGTGGTTTCAAACCTCTAGGAGTTTTGGGCCATATTTTTAGTATCTGAAAAAAAAAATCGCGTTTCAAATCATCATCAACTGTTTCCAGTCTGATATCGGGTCGGTAGAGTAAAAATGACTCCATCGTCCTCTTTCCTTACATCATTCATCATCTCTCAATCACACACCTGCTATCTGCTTTTCCCGATTCTATTTCATCTTCATTCTACTTTGTATTATTATCTTTTCCATTCTCGTTACATGCCTACAATATCTCACCTTAGCTTCATCTACTGTATCACGAAGTCTTTGTTCCACAAAGTATTCCAGTCCTTGTTTTTAATATTTTTCCACCACTGCTTACTACCCACTCCGAACTATCAAAATGATTATTTTTATTTTCTATTATTTATTTGAGGTATTCGACGTGCACCGTCTGAACCGACTGATTATATAAGCACCAGAGAATTTCTATGAGCGAGAACGAAATGACCTACCAATTTTGCCGGGAAAGGTATTTTCACATACCTTCCATGGTTCTTTTACATGCCACAATCAACATGGGACCGACCCGCCTCGGTGGTGTAGTTGTCTAACGCGCCAGTCGTGTTGAGCTATATCAGCGAGGACGGGGAGATCGAGGTTCGAATCTCGGTCGGGTGAACTGGGGGTGGTTTTTCCTAAATGGTTTTCCACTCTCCCTCCACGCAAATGCGGGTTCACTTCCTCTAAATTCATCCTTCCCTATTCCTAATACATTAGCGTAATTAGTACTTAAGCGTATAACCCGAACGGGTAGTAAG
>CABFWB010002630.1:0-20329 GCA_902151455.1 Timema bartmani | reverse complement strand
GCAAAATAACCTCAAAATGGCGGCGCTTCCCCCTCCACCGCGCGCGATGCGTCACTGTTCTCGCTTATCGTAATGAATTCTTTGATCCTTTAGCTATCCAGTGGTATAATTTAATTTTGGATGTAGAGGAAAGATTCGAAACTACAACACCAAACTGTATCCCCCGATTTTGTTATCATTAGGTTTTTTGGATTGCCCCCGTATGGTAGCAAATTTAAAGACGTATTCACGTCAAAAATAAAGAGTTAAAATGCATTCCGGTTTTTAGAATGACTTTCCTGATCTATAGTATTTGTTTCAATCCTAGGTATTTAAAAACCGACGAATAAAACGTAAATGCCGTGACGTCACAGATAAGGACCGTCCTTATTGGCCAGGGTACTGGAGTATGTATTCTTATAGTGTTGAGTTATACCCCATCTATGATAGGAGAGGTGGTGACAGCCAGCAGAAGGTTTTTATTACAAACACTTGCTGAAATTAACAAATGTTAACCTAATTGTAAATAATTATTTTCTCATTAATACTATATTATCAATACTTATTAACGTAGCTAGGGTATATTTTGCAATTCGTGTACTTATAATATATTAATTTGGTTCTTAGCGTGCACTCTAACACTCCCGATAAAATAAATAGTTCTTGTGCATTTTTTTTAGCTTGGAATCTTTCAGTATTGTTTTTATATATTACTAGGGTGTATTGAATTTGTCAGGGTTTATCAATTGAGTTAAATTAATTATGAAGGGTGTTTTATTTACTTTTCTACAATTTCTTAAAGTTAGATATTGTTTGAAACTTTTTCCCGTAAAATAAATCTGAAATAAAATTATGACTAGTCAAAATATGTTTTTTTTAATAGCTTATTCATAGAATAAAAGTCACGAATTATCGGCTTTCTTATTAAATACAGTGTACAGTAAATTCTAGTTATAATGTATTCTCTGTATTCTCTCGTGAGATGACTGTCTTCTCTATTCTAACGAAGTGATTTAGAATTTTTATTGTCCATTACACTGTCTGTGAGTTTCGGAGTGTTCCGGTGATGACGTAGTTCGCAGAAAGCACTACTAAGCGCTGGTTGCATCTCCAGAAATGACGGGGGAAAGCAAGTCGACTTAAGCGGTACTAAACAAGATGAGACGTTAAAGTGTTTATCTGGATTGCAGAATGTTCAGCCGCTCATTTTGAGCAGTTGAGGTTGTTAAAAGAGTGTATGCATATATTATATACCACACCTTTAAAAAGTAAAAATGTTAATACAATAAGGCCCCCCCGAATCTGATGATTCAGTATCCATGGTTTACCGCTGCCCAATTTTATCTATTTTTAACTAAAGGAAAATAGTTGTGTAAGTTTCAAACCACGCGCCAAGCGAGAACCGGCCGTACTATTAGCATCACAAACGCGCCTATTATGGGCATTGTGTTATCATATCACCACCATCATCATCATCATCATCATCATCAGTGACCGTGCAATAAGAAGAATGGAGAATAGTAAGTTTACTGTAGTGTACAGTATACGTTATTATTACTTTATTTAATGTTGGTAATGTATTAATGTGAATAATTTATCAATTAAACCTTACCGTATTTATGTATGTTACACTAATACCACGTTATATAATAGTTCGGTATTATCCGTGGTTTCATGTAACCGCGGTAGATCTAGGAACGTATTATCCGGGGCTATAGGGGCCCTACTGTAAATATATTTAATTTATACATACAGGATGATTTGAAACTCTGTACAAACTTTAATAGGAGATAGGAAACCCTAAACACCACCTTTTTCGACAGTTAATATGTGTCCGACGATGTCCCCCCATTGGGTGCTATTGGGCACTGTCGGTACATAAATGAAAGTCAGAAAGTGTGAACAATATTTTTACTAACGGCAGTTTTAAAGCAGCTGCTCAAAGGAGTGACCGCCAACAGTAATGAGTGTCTGATGGCGTCGACACATTGATTGCCATACATTTTCACAGATACCCCAGCACTATATGCTATATGCATGTCAACCATCTCGGAATCCATGAAATGCTATAAGTTGCACGTACAAAGCCCGCGTTACGAATGATAAAGACGAAAAATAGCCATCTGACGCGCCACCCAACTGCACCCTCTAGCACCAAATTGTGAAGTCTGCAGACATGCATTTACTAACGAAACAGGTTTATTTTAATTTTAGTATTATTCATATTAGTTGTAGTAAGGAGAAAATTAATTTATAATATAAGGAACGTACTTGGATGGAACAGTTAATTAGATTAATTGGGAATAACATCTTAATCCCAATCTGAAGGTAAGCTTGATAGTTTGGGTGTTTTTCATAATATTTAGCTTTGTATATTTATAATTTACATTCTTTCATTTTATTTTTTACAACTCGATTACCTTTTTAACGTCAGTTTTTTAGTTAATATCTCTGTGGATCTTAATATTGCTAGTTTGATTTCATCAGAATCTATTTAGTTTGGTACTTTATCATAGCTCAATATTTACTATTTTTCCATTGGTTTGTCTCAGACCTAATGATAGCGTAAACGCCGAAACATGTCTTCACCGAGCCAATAGTAGCAGCAAATTATATAAGGAGAGAAATTCAAACTACACAGACAAGGAACGTTACTTTATTCAAACTTTTCAAATGTTAAAAAGTTTTCCTTTTGTTTACACTTCTTTCATAACAATCAATTACTTATTTATATGATCTTGTATTTATGAGTAAAGCATAACCTATATGACACATCTGTTATTATTATTATTATTATTATTATTATTATTATTATTATTATTAGCGCCGCGTCTTACTACCCGTTCGGGTTATATGCACTTACGCTAATGTGTAATGATAGGGTGATTGTGAGATGAAATGGAGGACCTACAGTTTAACTTGGGATCCAAACCACGGTGGGGGACTGGCATTCCTCACATTCACAAGTTGTGATTAATACACGTCTTGTCAGAGGTGAAGGAAGGGTTTGGCAATCAGATAAATCTGTACCGGGACCGAGGATTGAACCCCGGACCCTCAGCACAGAAGTCTGACACCTTACCCCTAGACCACCAGGTCACCGACACATCTGTTGATTTCCATTAAATCTACAACTAATCTTGTCTCGATAATCAACACAAGGAAATGTTTAGTAACCATTTGAATCGAATAACAAGTCTTCGACATTAAATTCTTTACAATCTTTTAATAATTTTGTGAAATAAGTCACTTATTGTGTCTTAACTTTCATTTTTATATGTTTCATGTTGTTTTTATACTGTTAATTTTTTTTATACATGTAAGGTACATAAATAACAACCTAGTCAACTATTTTAACCTTTTTATTAATCATATTTCCATTGTCACTGTTTAAATATCTTAAACTTTACAGAACATGTCTTTCTTGTCAACATATTTTCAAACTATTTACTATTAAATTTAATTATTCAACTAATAAGTTCACTATTGTTGGCATATTAATTAACCTAGTATATTTTTTGTTAAGTCATAACCTTCATAAAACCTTTAATCTTTTCTCAAGTACTCAAAATTTTGTAGTGTCTTTAAGTTATTATATTAATAACTTTAATATAGTCAATTTGTTAATTTCCACTTTTCATTTTGCTTGTTAGCTATCATCTGCTACCACTTAAATATTGTTTTGCACAGATTTATATTTTCTTCTTGTTTTATGTTAGTTAATTTCGTCTTTACTATTTAACAATCTCAATAATAATTTTTTAGAAATGTTATTGTATGTACCTGTTTTATTTGACTTAATTTATTCATATATTAATTTCTCATTGAATAAATAATTATCTTCATGTTATGTTTCATATTTATATTGTTTAATTGATCAAAGAAGTTGCACCAATTAATCTAATTAACTGTTTTATCCAAGTACGTTCCTTATATTATATAAAAAATGTTTATTTTAGCTATCCCTATCTCCCATTAAAGTTTGCACAGAGAGTTTCGAATCTACCTGTATATATTAGTGTATCGTTGCAGCGATGGATGTAGATTATAGTTTAAAAATATGTTTAAAACATTTTTGGGAAAAGATTTATAGAATGAAGCTTCACTCGACCTTTTAGTTAAAGTTTACTCGTCAAAAGATATCAACTTTACATGAGTTTTGACCTTTCGGTGTTTCATACTAAGCAAAACGTATATCAACCCCCCACACCCTCCCTTTCATACAACGATTATAACTTCATGCGATCCCTCTCCCATCTCTTTATCTATTTATTGCACCGTACCACTTAAGTAAGAATCTCGTTGTTATTATTAACCAAAGAGAAATGTTTGACTTACCGATACACAATCGTACACAAATCATGGTTTACATGATGACGTAAGCAAAGAAGGATTGAACAGATAAACCACTGCGCCCACAACAGAAAATAATGGAAATTTCCCTAGGAAATTTGGATTTATTTTGAAGCTAATATATTTGCCGTCATCCAGGACCTATAATCTTTAAAACGAGTTTTCGTTTGTTAAAATCGGTTCAACTGTTTACTGGTAATTTCAGTGATCTGAAATGGGCTTATCGAATTATTAATATAGATATATATTTTAAAAAGTGTTATATTTAAAAAATAGATTGTATATAAAGGCTGGTATGTAAAAGTTTAGTATTTAAAAGTGTGTTTTATACATATGATTAAATTATATTAAAGTGTAATAGCCTATATATTTAAAAATTGCTTATATATTTATAAAGCTCACGTTTCTGACCCGCTTGTTTGGCCGCATGGTTCAAGGTGCTGCTCTCGCAATAGACTAGACTGGCAAGGACGGGGAGATCATGGTACCATTCCGGTAGGATGTACTGAAGATGTTTTTTCCAAGATGATTTCCCATTCTTTCTCCGCGCAAATGCGGATACACTACCTCTAAATTCAACCTTCTTTATCCTTAACCCATTAGCATAATTAGTACATAAGCGTATAACCCAAATGGGTAGTAAGACACGGTGCTAAAAAAAAAAAGTTTTTGTTAGAACAGACGATCTTAGCTAAATTTTAACCCGCGCTTGTGGTCACGTGTTCTAATCACAAAGCTCATCTCGTCTGGTTTGCTTGTGACAGGGAGCCTACGGTTCAAATCCCACCCGGGTGCACATAGGGTATATCTCCTATATATTTCCCTTCAAGCAAATGAGGGTGCACTTACTCTCAATTCCACTTTCATCATCATTGACCAATTACCGTGGGGTCTTTTTTTTTTAGCACCTCGTCTTACTACCCGTTCGGATTATACGCTTATATATTAATTACGGTAATGGTTTTTAGGAATTAGTAAGGATATATTTATAAGAAGTGTACCCACATTTGCGAGAAAGGAGAGTGGAAAACTATTTTAGGAAAACCATCCTTAGTACACCTGATCGCAATTCAAGTCTCAACTTATCCGTCATCAGCAGTCCAGTCTACTTCGAAAGTAGCGCCTTAGACCATGCGGCCACAAAAGCAGATAATTCGCTTTATTAAAATACCTATAATCCGGGCGGGTTGTAATACGCGGTGTATAAAAAATGTATTTGCATAGAATACCTTCCTAATTTTACATAAGAAACAGTGAATTTGAGAATTTGGAGGAATACGGGGGTGGTGGAGGGTGGAGATCCATATTTTGTTCGAACAGATTGTACACCTGTATCTCGCGAGTGAAGACGATCATGATAATATAATTATGTTCTTAGATATTGCATTAGTAGGGATACAAACGTGTTCCTTCATACACATCTCTCACGTCAGAACTGGCTGCAAATCTGATTTGTGTTAGCTACGGTACCCTCCGTTAAGGTGGAAGTGCGAGGAAAGTGGGTTGAGGGCATTATTTTTGCATTTTTTGTATAAATTTTTTTTTTTTTCAAAATAAATAAAATATTTATCAAGTTGAAATATATAATTTGATTTTCTTCACATGTTGATATCAACACTTATTGAATATCTGTCAAGAACATAGCGGCATTTGATGAGAAACTTTTTAAATGAAGAGAAAAAATTGTTATTAAATTCCAGGACACCCGACCGAGATTCGAAACTCTACTGCGATAGTAGCGCCTTATACAAAGTGGCCACCGAAGTGGGTGTGAAGAAAATTAAGCCCTTATGTTCTTACGGGAGACATTTTTTATTTATTTTGGCCGTAAAAATGTTTCGCTATAAAAACTGCAAAAACACTGGTTTTTTCTCGCGTTCTTTACATCCCCACCTTAAGTGTTAAATTTGATATATTTTAACTTTCACATATCAAGAGAAAGTATTGTGATCGTGAAAAAATCGATCTAGATCTTATGACGAATCAATACGTTTTATGTGAACATAAATCCAAAAAAGTGGATTTTACCATTTCGTCTCTCCCCATGTCTGATTGTCTGTCTGTCTGCCCCTGACCACAGATTTAAACCCGATTTATGGATTTTGCTTAAACTTTATATTTAGATTTTATAGGGCTATACCACATAACAAGTTGTTTTTTTTACCCTAGACCTGCAATTAAAGTTAATTTACTAATGAGTAATTTTATTTACTTTAAAAATTTTCTAAAATGGCTAAAAAGAGTTTGTTTAAAATGCATAACTTGGGCTTGATTGACATGATAAATAGCACTGTATGATTTTTTTTGGGGAAAAATTCATTGCAAGGTAATTAGCTATTAGGAAATGTTTGAAAATTCTAAATATTTCGAAAATGGCTCCAAGAGTTTTCTTCAAAATGTAAATCTGAAAACTGTGTGGTATGACAAATAAAAATGTTTAGTTTGTTTTTTGGGGGTAACATCACCTATGGGTAGTTTCTGATGAATGGTTTTTCAAAAACTTCAAATATTTTATTGGGGGTGTTAGACATGAACATGACAATTATAGCTGTATACTTGTTTTTTGGGGTAAAATTCTGTTTTCGTTAGTTTGATGATTTTTTTACTAATCTGAATTTTTTTAATGGCTTTAACGAATTGGCTCAAAATTGGTAACGGAGGACTATTCTACAGTATCAATAATAAAGTATTTTATGTATCTAAAATAAGTTTATTTAAGGATAGTTTACTTTCTACAATATATAGAAAATTTGAATTTTCTAGAAATTGACATTGAAAAATTAATTCAAAAAGATAATTAGGGAATATTTTTTCATGATAATTATATGAGAACACGTTTTTTTAATTTTTTTTTATAAAGAACAAATAATCTTAGAGTAGCTGTTAACAAATAATTTATTTTTGAAAATTTAAAATTTTGCTAAATATATTTAAATAATTTGGTTTAATATATATAAAAAGAGTGATTATTGTGATTAAAAAGATGATGTGTTTGTTTTTAATGAGGAAAACGTAATTAAGGGCAGTTTACTCAAAACCTATTTTTGGAAATTATCTTCGAAGGCATAGTATACAAAACGATAAAGTTTGTGCGATTTAATTGTATCATTTATTTTATTGATGTTTAANAGTTTGTGCGATTTAATTGTATCATTTATCTTATTGATGTTTAATTTTTTTTTTTAAATAACCCCGTAAATGAGTGGATATAAATTCTTCTCATCAACTACCATTCCCGACGACAACCTTGGTCATCATCAGTCATGGGAGGAATCTCCAGATGAGGAAATTTTAACCCTTCGCCCCCTCCCCTACCCAGTACCTGATAATATTACTTGAAAGCACCTCCACCCCCATTCATCCCCTTGAAATATGACTGCAGGTGCAGACCACTCGTGTGTGTTGCCTTGAATGATGACCACTATGACAGGGACAGTCTGCTTCGACAAAACACGCACCCGGATCTCCATTTGTTTTAAGGTGGAGCGGAAGGGAACGCGATTTAAGGCGTGAGATAAGGTGAGTGTTGTTGCAGTTTTTATAGTAAAACTTTTTATAGGCCAAAATAAATAAAATATTGTTTCAGTAAAAACGTAGAGTTTAACTTTCTTCACATGGTGTTACCAGTTGTTGAATATCTTTCATGACCATAGTGAAATTATATGACAAACTTTTTGAATGAAGAGAAAAAGTTTACATTAAATTCCAGGACAACCTTGACAGACATTTGATATCACCATATGAAGAAAAGAATACTTTATGTTCCTACTGGAGAATTATTTTAATACTTATGACTAAAAAAGTTTTGCTATAAAAACTTGACCTAAAAAATAAATATGTAACTTTTCAAACAAAATAAATAAAGAAAATTGCTTCTGTAGCTATCTTTAATTCAATTTTCTACACGTAGTGACACACTTAACAGGCCGTGTGGTCTTACGTGCTAATCTCGTGTTGGACTAGAATGACAAATATGGGGAGATTGGGTTCAATCCCGGTCGGGTGCACTGAGGTTTATTCCTAAATGGTCTTCCACTCTACCTCCAAGCAAATGCGGGTGAATTTACTCTAAAATTAAGCCTTCCTAGTCCATAAATCATTAATGTAATTAGTACATAGACGTATATCCTGAACAGGTAGTAAGACGTGGTGCTAAAAAAAACAAAAAATACACGTAGTGCAGAATTTGAGCACAAATTTTTCCTATTCAACAACTGTTGAGATTTCTATGTGTAGAAAATTGAATTAAACATAGCTACGGAAGTAATATTTGATTTATTTTGTCCTAACGCGTTTGTAATTAAAAGTGGAAAAATATGGACTTTCAAATCTCATTCAAGTTGTCACGTAAACAAAATATATGTCCTTAATGTTCCAGTGTTCCACGTGAAAAACGTACAAAGATTCTAGGTTACACGTTTTAGTTGTGGAGTGGGCTGCCTAATAAGGGAAAGCGACTTATTTTGGGGCCGGAGAGTGGGTCTTGGGGTTGACAAATCTTTGAAGTGCAAATTGTGTGTGTGAGAGAGATAAAGAGAGTGAAATAGAAGGAGAGAAAAGCTATAGTAAATAATGCGTGGACACTCCAAAAGAATCTAGTTAAAAATATGTACAGACGCTTCAAAAGAATCTAGCTAACAATATGTACAGACACTTCAAAACTTATATTAAATAATGTACAGAAACTCTCAAAACATATATTAAAAAGGTACAAATACTTAATAAGAATCTAGTTCAAAAATCGTGTACACGCTCCAATGGTACTTGGTAAATAAATTAGAGAAGCTTTCAAAGCAGCTATTAGAAGAATACACATAGCCTACTTAAAACGTAGGTCACTTTAAAAATAGTGTAGGACGACTTTTTCTAGATTAGTTCTTGTTTAAGCACAACAAAACCTTAGACAGTTAATTTACTACTTAGTGATAGTGTAGAGAATGTATACGTCTTACTACCCGTTCGGGTTATACGCCTATATACTAATTACACTAATGAGTTAAGGATTAAGACTGTTTAGTTTAGAAGAAGAGCACCTGCATTTGCGTGGAGGGGGAGTGTAAACCCATTTAGAAAAAACCCTCAGTGTACCCGACCAGGATTGAACCCCAATCTCCCGGTCTTCGTCATTCTAGTCTAACACGAGCGAAGCATGTTAGACCATGCGGCCACCGAAGCGGGTCAGTGATAACTGATAATGTACAAACTAAAATTAACATCGATACAGTTTTAGATCTTGTTGAGATTTAATCCCAGTACCCTTAGATAAGTAGGTAAGCGCATTAACGACTCCGTTAAAATTACTTTGTTCTGTTATTTGACGTTTTTGTTGCCATAGCAACGAAAAATGCAGCAAACACCAACGATGTATATGTAAAACTTAACGTTACCGATATACAGGTAGGCATAAAAAAAAGTTTGAAGCAAGCTTTAATAATGATTGTAGACCCACTTCGATGGTAGAATGTTCAAAGGGTTGATATTAGTGAATTTCGATAAATGTATGCGATGAAAATAAATGGTACAATGTAACGCACAAACTTTCCCGTTCTTTTACCTTAAAAAATGAGATATTTACTTCAACCTAGTAAAATAAACAAAACATTGTACATTGCTGCATAAACATAATTGAAAAAGGATAATCAGATTCTAAACCAAGAGCAAAAATAAAACTGTTTCAGAAACATTGATAAAATAGGAACATCCCTGTCCAAAAAAGAGCATAACAATCAAATTTCCATTTCTCAAACCATAATTTTTTTTTAATATATATTATAGTTCGAAAAATGTTGGTTTTAAAAAATTTATTTCATTTGGAATTGTTGTTTTATTTTTAATGTAAATACAACTTTACGATGAAAAGTTATCTCGTATTTCTAGTAGTTGTGAATAGTTGGAAATTCCCGCTCATGTAAAGTACCCTCAAAGTCATTTTCCCGGAAAAATGAGGCAAGTAATGTTATAAAGTGACTGGATACGAAATTTAATCCAAAATCGTTAGAACGGACTTCAGTAAAATAACTTTTTTTGGCCCTTCAGTAAACTACCCTTAGTTTTATGGTTAAATATCTAATTCTTAAAAACTCCTCAGGATAACCTTATAAAAACCCTAGATACCAAGTTTTAGCCCTAACTGTAGAATGGTTTTTGCTCTACGGAGATAAAAATAGGGGCGACATCACGAAAACCCCTTTTTTTTCTGTTCGCGGGCGTAAAAAAAGTCGACATTTATCAAAATATTGTGTTCAATTTTTTTTACGATAACAATACTTCTCTCTCCAAGGGGTTGAGAGAAGGTAAATATATATTTAGTTTGATCCAAAAAGGCTATTCTTAAGGAAGTTGAAGTTCAACGCCCAAACTTCAGCATCCTTCTATCATTCTCCCTCATGTACGGTCTTAATCCTCAAATGAAGCTTTCCGGGTGTTAATTTGTTCTGCAAATAGAAGATGTGGCTTGGAGCCATTCGAAACCATTCCAGTGTATAATGTATGGAGAAATAATACATACTAATTTGATCACTATATCGAAAGGTATAAATCAGGATATCAGACGAGAACTTTTCTCGAAACAAGCGAGAGTGGAGCCTTTGACTGCTTGTAATCTCGTCTATTGAATGGGGGCATGTTCATCGTGCACAAAAGAAATAAAGGGTGGTAGCTCCACCCTTTCCATCTTAGACCCCTAAAGCTTGTTTAGAAATTTCGTTGAAAATATAGAGCAGAATATTTTAGAGTAGCGGATCAATTCACACGATAGCAGAAATGTAAGTTGAGTTGCAACGCAAAACAGAAATAGTTGTTTATCATCATTTTTTTAAATTGTATTGGACGTTTTTTAGATATTTAATGTGCACTTTCCGAACCAACTAGTTATACCAACACATGACTTACAAACTAACTTTAAGCTAGAACTGTCACAGCGTCTAACCACCCAGTCATTAATTCATCACTGTGATAGGGGAACCTACATAATGTCACACATAATAAATTTTTCGACCATGCCAGGAGTCAAAACCAGGACCATTAGTTCTGTACGCAGACACGTTACCAACTAAGTCAAGTTGTATGAATACATTATCGTCAATACAGGTGTTTCAAAAACTGTGTGTCGTCACACATCTCAAAACATCGACATACTCGCTTTCCATTAACAAGTTATTTCAAATCTACTCACGACAGTCGAGGAAGCCGTTTGTTTGTGTCTTATTACACAACGCATGCTCCTACAAAGTCCATGCGCACAGGATTGCCCGGTTAGTTTTGAAATGTGATTCAGTCTCCCAAGCAGATATCAAGCAGAGCCAACAAGGCTGAAATTATTTCGACCCAGACAGAGAGGGGCAAGCGGATGGCGCAGAAATATTGTGGTTGTTTCAGAGTGGAGATTAGAGCGTTCTGCAATGGTGGCTTGCGGCCTATTAAGTAGGTGAAGGTGGTATGTTTTATGAGGTGACACCTAGAGCTTATTAAATATATAAGTTATATAAAGCTATCAAATATGATTTATATACTGGACGGCTGTACTGAGGGTATTTTTTTCATAAATATCTTCCCACCCCTCTTTCCAAGCAAATGCAATTACATTTATACTAAATTCTACCTTCCCATCCCTAATCCACTAGCATAAGTAATTTTATTTTTTATGTATTTATCACCGCCTCTCACTCACTACCTGTTCAGGTTATACGCTTATGTAATAATCAAGCTTATGGTTTTAGGGATTAGGAAGGTTATATTTAGAGAAAGTGTACCCAAATTTACGTAGAATGAGAGTGGAAAAAAAGTTAGAAAAACCACCCTCAGTACAACCGACCGAGATTTGAACCATGTCCGACAGTTTAGTCTACTGCGAGAGTAGCGCCTTAAGCCATGAGGCCACCAAAGTGAGTTTGTAAGGTAATTAAAACGTGTAGAGCCCTCTTCAGTGGCATAATGGTCTAAGGCGTCATTCTCACAATATATTATTGTACTGCTGCTGATTGGAAAATCGGGGTGGTTTTTACTTGAAAATGAGGGTATATTTCCTCTAAATTCAGCCTTCCTCATCCATAACACACTAGCGTAATTAGTATGTAAGCACATAGCCCGAACGTGTAGTGAGAATTGGCAAAACAAATCATTGAAATTTATAAAAATGAACGCAACTAGGGACCTAAAACAACAAAAAGATATATATTTGAAAGTTTGTGCAATAAATTCGGGGTTTATTTCCTTCCTTTCATAGTTTGTTTCTCCCTCCCCCACCTACTCACCCCATTTTACAAACTTCTATCTTCGTCTTTCTCTACGTACGAACCAAAGCTCTGTTTTCTCTTTGCCTTCCTCAATGCACCTAACAAAGGGATGAGTACAAAATAGACTCGCCCGCTGCTCAATTAGTTATTCACAAAGGGCGACTGGTAGTTACAACAAAGAGGCATTTTGAGAAAATAAAGTTTGAGAAGATGCTGATCATACTTGCAACAAAGATTTTAATATCAAGTGTAAGTAAAAAAAAATGTTTTTTTTTATTATTTTGAAATTATTTACATTTAAATTTTTTGCACTTAAAGAAAGCTATCAACTAAAACATCTTTCAAATTGAAAATTAAGTTCAGTTATAGACGGAAAAATCTAAACACCTTGAATTTTAGTGATAGTAAAAAAGTTACAAAAAAGGGGGTCTGGAACTTTATTTTCACATCCAAAGTAGGTGCAGGGGTTAGGTTAAGCTGTCCCACATAGCTTGAAGTCTTACTACTCGTCCGGGCTATCCACATATTTACGATAATGGTGTAGAGATAAGGGAAGGTAGAATTAAGAAGAAATGTAGGCCATACTTTCGTAAAAGGAACTATTTAAAAAAAAACATTTCAATGCGACCAACGATGCTGGTGTTAACACAACTAATATCTTTTATTTAAAAGGGAACTTAGTTTAAAGGAAGGCTCGGTCACATTTAAGGTGTTCTTTTTTAAGGTGGAAGTGCAGGGAACTCGAGGTAAGGTCAGTGTTTTTTACTAATTTTATAGCAAGATTTTTTTGCCTAAATAAATAAAATACTGCTCCCGTAGAAACATAAAGTTTAATTTTCTTCACATGATGTTATCAACATTTGTTGAATATCTGTCAAGGGTGTCCTGGAATTTAATGACAACTTTTTCTCTTCATTTGAAAAGTTTCTCATCTAATGCCGCTATGGTAATGATATATATTCAACAGCTGTTGATATCATTGCGTGAAGAAAATTAAATTCTATGTTTCTAGTGGAGCAATTTTTTTTTTTTTTTTTGCCAAAACAAATTTTACTATAAAAACTGTAAAAAAAACACTTACCCTTACTCGCGTCCTCCACATTCCCACCTTAACAAAGCGTAAAGAAGAAGTGGAGGGTTGGCAGTAGGGAAGGGGTTATCAAATTAGATCCACTTGAAACTTAAAGGATATAATTGTGTTTTAAATCAACACCGCCGTTTACACGCCGCTATGTAGTCCCATACTGGCCGTAAGTCTCACTCGGCCGTTAAGTGGACTATAGAAATCAAAGGTACAGTCTCAGTTATCAAAAATGGCTGGCTTTTTTTTTTTAGAAAGTCTATATCCCATTTCATACCAACCGACAATTTGCCAAACAAATAACGTCCACATTACGTTTAAATAAATGATAAACGAGATGATATATATTTTTTCAAGAACATAATTAAAAATAGATGTACCGGCTCCACCAGTAATTAATGTTTCCTTTCAAATATGATGGCCTTCCCAGTACTTTATATTAGGCGAGTTTTCGCGATTGATCTGGTTACGTCTTGGTTTCAAGTGTTATCAACCAAGTGGTTCTGACCAAGATGAAGAGTGAAAACGACTTTTGAGTGATTTTTAGTTAATGGCGGTTTGGTTAGAGTAGATATAACAGTTGTTAGGTTAATTTATTTAAACCTACATGAACTACAAATCTACATAAAATGCCCTATTTAATTTATTTTTTAACTCCACGTCTTACTAACCGCTCGGGTCATACGCTTATGAAACTAATTACCCTAATGATATTAGGGATTAGAAATCTTATATTAATATGAAGTGTATCCGAATTTGCATGATGGGAGGGGGGGGGAACCATTTTAGAAAAAAATCTCACTACACCCGATCGAGGTTTGAAATTCACCCTCCTCCACCCTCCCCCCACCCCACTCCCGCCGTTATCAGCAGTCTATTCTACTGCAAAAGTAGCGCGTTAGACTATGCGAAGCAAATCAATCTCTATTTTTATATCAAAGCAATATTTAATTTATTTCGTTCAAAATAATGTTTTGGGATAAAACCCGCCATAACACTCACCTGAACCCGCGTACCTTACACCCCCTCCTTATTATGTGAATTTGCGTATTAGTCCACCATGATAGGACACAGGAAGATAATCACATTCCAGCAAAGATAATAAATAAAATAGTACACACTGTTACAAAAACATCGAGAAAAAAAATAACATCGCTCTTCATTAAAGAATATAATAATCAACTCCCCATTTCCCAGACCATCAATTAATAAACACTTATTTATAGATCGGAAAACCATTGTTTTTTTTATAAAAAATATATTCAAAATAAAGGTTGTTTATTTTTATTATTCCTACAAATTTACAATGGTAAATTATTTTGTATCTCAAAAAAATTCGGAGATATCAAATTTATAGATATCCGCATTAAGTAAAGTACACTTCAAAGTCATTTTTTAAGGAAAGTGAGATATCCATTTTGTGTGTTATGTTTAACAGTGTCAAGATACGAATTTTAATCAACATTGCTAGAGTCATTTCTATAGCATTGATTTTTTTTTTCTCTTTTGGTTTCTCTTTGTTTAAAGTTATAATATATAATTCCAGAAATCCCTTGGGGGACTCTTATGAAAATCCTAGCTACCAAGTTTTGGCCTGATCTTTAGAATAGTTTCGACTCCAGGCCGAGATACAGACAGACGGACGGACGGACGGACTGCATCGAGAAAACTATTTTTTTTCCTGGGTTCAGGGTGTCATGAAACGTCGACATACATCAACATCTCAAGTTTTTTTACAATCGCAATACTTCCTTTTTCCAAGGCGTGGCAAGAAAGTGAAAAAAAAATGCTAATTAAATAAAAATCTAATTATCGGTATCAAATTATTGGTCAAGAGGTTCAAGGTAGACTCTCATACCACTTGGTCAAAGGTGACAGTAAGATCATGTAACGAATCCTGACTGAGCTTATAGGAAATGTACCTGCATTTACTTGGCTAGAGAGAGTGGAAAACCATTTAGGAAACACAAACCTCAGAGCACCAGATCGGGATTTGAACCTCTATGTCCCCGTCATCGACATTGATATTGCGACAGTGACACCTTAGATCAGTTGTCTCAAACACAAATTAGTCTGAGGGACAGATTCACAAAATCAGGATATGTTCCGGGTCTCTCCTATACTTTTGTTTTTCACCACGTCTTACTACCCGTCTGGTAGATTTTACACAGTACATTTTAATCACGCTAGTGGGTGAGATATGAGGAATATATCATTTAGAGAAAATGTATCCTCATTTGAGTATAAGGAATGTGAGAAACCATCTTTGAAAAACCACCCTTTGAACATCTGGCTGAGATTCAAACCCTGATATCCCCGAATATTATTATTAGGTGTTCTGTCTTACGACAGGCCCATTCCTTGAATTATACCGCCAATGCACCCTGTCCTCTGTCTCCTCCTTCAGCTCTCAGAATTTTCTTCTTTCCTTCAAGTAATTTTGTTCATGAATCAGTTTTCCCCTTTTTTTATCCACACCGCAGAACCACGGCCGAATTACCACGCCATGCAGGTCTATATTAGCTCTTTGACGCTATATATTTAAAATAATTAATGTATGTTTAAAATATTTTAAAAAATGATATTCTACCAGATGTTTATGTGGGTTATCGAAATACTTAACCGCCTCGGTCAGCGAGAAATCATAAATTGCTGTCAGGCTACACAGCATAAAATACAAGGGTCTGTCTCGTGCTCTCGAACTACCCCTTTATTCTGTCTAAGCGTATACCCCCTTCCACCCTTCACCTATAACCACACCTTGCCGTGTCATTAAAAAAAGAGCGGAGGTAAAACTTTAAAACTTCTTATCTCAAGGTAAAGAGGAAAGCTCGCTGCTAGTTCTCAAATGCCTTCAAACTTTCTGTTGTGAGCCTATCATAAATTACTGTATTTGTTAGAGGAAGGCTAAATCTAGAGCACTTTTTCAACAACCCTAGTCTCATAGCTCCGCAAAAGTTCAAAGAAAGTCGTTTAAAATGAGCTAATGTCACATTTTCACATGTTTATTTGTATTAAATAAAACTCTAAATGTAGGGTTGTCAAGGAAAAAAGAGCCCTGTTGGAACTCTTTACATTTTATTTTGGCGTGAACCATATTTTGAAATAACGAATCGTATAATTAAATATTGCGTTGGAACTGAAAGTCTACGCTGCAATTTATCGCTTACCGAAACGGTCCCCTTAAAGCAGTATATTTTTATTTTCCAATTCTGTAAATAAAAATTCCAACAGTTAAGTATTTAAAGTGAAAAAGATATATAGTCCAATTTGAAATAGTTTTAAGTGTTTTCTTTTGTTTTTTGTTTTTTGTTATTCCAAATCATGATCACACTAAAAATAAACTTTTATTTTGTGTGTCCGTATATGAATGCAGGAGGGAGAGTAATATAAAAGTGTTTTGGGTTGGTCAGATATGTCCAGAGGGCCCTGATTATGTGAACCCCCTGCCTTACACTATGCGACCAGTGAAGTTGGTCTCAAGGAATTTAAAGGGAAGATAAAAATATCGCACATTTAAAAAAAAACACTTTGAAATCCGATTGATTTCTTTATTAGACTGTGTTAACCCCTGCATAAAGGTATAATAAAAACGTTGTGGGCTATTAGATTAAATTTTAGACATCACGACCAGGGGAGGATCCAGAAGGGAGGGACGCACATTACCCTCAATATTTTTTAAATCAGTATTACAATAATATATGAAACATTTAACCAATTAAATATATGTTATAGCCGCTACTGATTGTGCTGCCACGTACTATCTCACTATCAGTCGCTTTGCCTGTCGATCATTATCAATAATTGAAGTATATTTTTAACATATAATTTAACCAACAAAATTAACTACAAATTTAATAATATATTAACTTATATGCATTTTTTTAATATTATATCATTAATCAACAGATGGTCTTGGTGTTCATGGGGTAAAGTGCTAGTCTCGTAACACGATGTTCGTGGGTTCAGACCCAGCCGGGGTCGACAGATTTTTTTTGAGCGATAATAATCCGTAGCACAACTTCCTTCAAAGGGGAAGTAAAACCGTCGATCCCATGTCGATTGTGGCATTTAAAATAACTATGAAAGGTATGTGAAAATACCTTTTCCGACCAAATTGGTAGACTTTTTTGCTCTTGCTCATAGAAATTCTCGTGTAGCTGATATAATCAGTCAGTTCAGGAAGTTCTTGTTAAATATCTCAAATAAATAAAATAATCACTATATTATTTTTCTTAATAACAATAATTGAGTAATGAATTAAATTATTTGTTGAAAATGTAATTAAACTTGCACGAATCCGTAGAATTAGTAAACTTGTACATACAAAATAGCAGAGCCCCACAAGCCCCTTTACCCTTCCTCAAAAAAAATCCTTGATCAAAACTATATTTTGCAGTAGAGAAAACGTTGAGATAAACTTCAAAATTACACCCGAGAAAGTTTGTGCTAGACCAATTTTGTTTATTCAAGAAGAGTTCCTTTGTTGAGTAACTTCAAGTAATATCCGCCAAGATTCTACATTTACAGTTCATCAGGAATTCAAGATGGCGCCTAAGATCAAGGGGGGGAAACTTTCTGACTTTATAAATGCGTACCTACCTGAGATATCCATTAGTTGTTAGAAAATTAGTTCTTTCTTAGTTCTTTTCTTATACCGTGACTTACTCCCAGACGGGGTTGTACGCAATTTTTTGTTAGCACCGTGTCTTACTACCCATTCAGGTTATACGCCTATCTGCTAATTTCGCTAAAGAGCTAGGGATGAAGAAGGTTGAATTTAGAGGAAGTGTACCCGAATTTGAGTCGAGGGAAACCGGTCATCGGTAGTCCAGTTTATTGCGAGAGTAACGCCTTAGACTATGTGGCCACCGAAGTGGATATTTTGTTATTAGGTACTATAAACGCCATGTATGGACCCTCAAGCCAACTCGGCAATAAATCAAGAACTTACGCGGCCCTCAGCTTGGGGGAGGGCTGAACTTGTTTGACATATATAAATAAATTAAATTATCACTTGAGACCTTGTTCACCCCAGCTCCTTGTTTCATAACATGGTTCTTGCACTTGGGGGGAGTGAGGGGGTAATCTGACTCCCCCACCTAGAACCCTCCGGTGCATCCAAAGGATCTCTTGACAAGCGACAGTAGCGCTCCCGTGGAGATGACAGGTACTTTCTGTTTCGATAAAACACATCCCTACATTCTTACAGACGCATCGGGATCTATTAGTTACCCAATCTACACTAGATATCATCTCTGAAGTAACCGGTTGGTTACTATCGAGAAACCACGTTTACATTCTCTTGTTTTCATGTGATCGATATTCTCTTAATTAATATAAGACAAATTTTGCAACGCTGGTTAGTCAAGATTGCCAGTAGCTCCTTCTTACCCTAGAACATCACCTTCAGGCAAAATTTAAAGCGAAGAGATTTGGCAACAATTTATCGAGAGAGAGAGAACGAAAATAAATATTTTCTTCTTAAGACCTGCAGTTTCATCAGTTTTCAGTGCCCCGCTGTCTGCCAAGTTCTCAAACCGGATCCAGTACCATGGACAAAGCGTAGGCGCGATTCGTTATTTCGAAATAATAGTTCACACCAAAATAAAGTCGAAAGATTCCAACAGGTCTCTTTTCCCTTAGCAACCCCATATTTTGAACTTTATTAACTGGGAAAAAAAACGTGTAAATGGAACATTAACTCATCTTCAACGACTTTTTAAACATATTTACGGAGCTATGAAACTAGGCTTGATGAAAAAGAGCTTTAGATATAGCCTTCCTCCAACAAATGAAGTAATATCTTTATACGCTCTAAACATAGACTTTTAAAAGCTATTTGAGAACTATCAGCGAGAAATACTCTTTACATTGAGATAAGAAGTTACAGAAAACGCCACAGACCATTACATTTCAAACCGTGTGACCTGAGATCGATTGATACTTTCTCGCTGACTGAGGTGGCCGCCTTAAGAACATACGTTCTCCTAAAACCATGATTAGTATGGTCTAACAGGAATCCTGAAATAATTCTTGGTTGCGCTGATACAGATATTTAATAGGTATTTTCCAGTTCACAGCACATTGAGTCCACTCGGGCTGTTCGAATTTTCTCTCAAATTGTTTAGGGATGAAGAAGTAGAGTTGAAGAGGAAATTTATCGGAATATATCTGAAAGGAAAGTGGGAAATCATATTTTAAGGTGAAAACAATCAGCACATCAGACCTGTATTCGAACTCTGACTTCCCTGCCTCCGACAAACCATGCCCTGATATTTAGTCCACGTGCTAAATGGTGTGACTATAAAAACATAACGCCAATAAGGGCTGCTTAAGGACGAACGAACAATAAGGGCTGCTTGAGGACGAACGAACAATAGATAAGGGAAGAGAAACAGCTAAAGAAGAAAGCCAAAAACCTTCTCGCCTTTAGTGGGATTAATTTTCGCCTCCTCCCAATGTGTGTGAGGACACTTAAGACCATACCCGCTAGCGACAAAAGGCTATTAAGCTGCTCCAAACGGCAGTTGAGGGAACGTTGATTTATCGTCAAGCGTATAATCACGACGTAGTAACGTCAATTCATGTCAGCGACGTTAAAAGTTAATGCTCACTAAACCAATGTAAAGCGTAGCAAGCTCTCGAGAACGAACTCATCCCGTTTGATGAAAGTACGGAG
>CABFWB010002629.1:88768-101416 GCA_902151455.1 Timema bartmani | reverse complement strand
ATTCAAGTGGACTTTGCAGAAAACTACACTGTGGAGCAACAAAATGAAATTCAAAGTGCACAATGGGTCAAGTCACATATTTTCAGTTCCAAAGACCGAGAGTCTTCATGCAGTAACTCCTGTTGCTCCATTTAGTATTGAGTATCAGCTTTATTTTTTGTCCCCCAAAAAAGTCTGTCCACAAGTTCCAAGAGGAAGTTGCAATTTCTCTTATCATAATCTCAATCATAATTCTACACCTATATATGAAGCACAATGAGAAGGCCTACATTGTCAACTTGTTATTCCGTTATCACAAAATGGTCATTCTGTTAATTTTTAATTTAATTATTTAAATAAGTAAATATATACTAAATGTAACTTATAATATATCATTGTATAGCTGAGAACATTGTCATTCAGTTACTCATGGAACTGCCCTTAATAATGATACTTACTACACACTTGAGATAATATTTCTAAAATACACATTTTTCGAGTTGCCAATTTTTTTACACTATGTATATGTGCATGTATGTTGTATGTATGCAACTCGTGATTAAAACAATTATTTAAAATAACTTTGTGTTGAGATAATTTTGTATGTAAAATGTCATTCTAAACAAGAGACTTCATACTATAATTAAAAGAAAAAAAATGTGTGAAAATCGCTATTTCTAATACTTATGGAAATTTGGGTTATGACTACTTTGTAATTATTACTCCAACAAAAAATATGTAGAGAATCTTTTTTGTGTAGAATTTAATTTACTTTTATTTTATGTATAGCTTTATTGATGTATAGCGCAAAGGAAATGAGTTATATCGAAAAAAAATCTTTTTTGTACCTTTAAGGGTCCATGGAAGCCAACACCCACACCTTATAGGGGTAATAACCTAGGATAAGTTAACTCACACAAAAATAAACAACTTAAAACAATAAAAGCTTCTTCCAACATTTTTATATGCTCAAAACTACGCATCACCTGGAGTATAACTCATTCAAGCTTTTTTATGCAGGCGTTTCGTGATGCGTGACATGGTGACACACTCTCTAAATACACAGGATACAATGAGTGGTTTTATACACTGCAGCGCATCATCTTTGATGCCGCGATCTTAAAAGTGTGTCCCCTAACCTAAATAGCCCCGCATCAAAAATGACGTAAGACGATCCAAGATATATTATATTCAACGAGGCATTTTATACAGGCGTCAGATTTTGTGTCCCTGTGCTGGCGAGACTGCAGGACATCCAACATCTACACCATGTGTGTTGGAACCTCAGTGTATTTCAGTACCAGTATCAGTGTATTTATGTTGCAGGTAGTGAGTGTATTTATTATTTATGGTTGGGTATTTATTGTGTACCGCTGTATTTGTTCCTGAAATGGCAAATATAAACGGATCCATCATGAGTGGTAGAAAATAAGAGACTGGCAACCCTGGGATCTGTTTTTTATTCCCTCTCAGCCGTTTCATGACGTGCGGCATATGTTGCTTGTATGAAAGCAAACGCCCAGGACGCGCGTCACAAAACTCCTGTATTAAAGGGCCCTTAGGGTACACATGTGTATAACCTAAACAGATAGTAAGACATGGTGCTAGAAATACAAAATAAATAAAAATTTCAGAGATTTGATCAAATGTTGAGATAAAATATCTCTTGTAATAGTAAAAATATTTATAAATCCTCCGACCCCCTCAAGAAAGAGATAGTAATTGCAACGATTTCAGGAGAAATTAAGTGTGAGCGAATATTAGTTCTTCCAGGTGCATGATGTAGGCATGGCTAGTGAGTCAGTTCAGAAAGTGCAAGTTAAACACCCCAAATAAATTATGTTATGTGATAAAGGAAAAGCATATTGTCAATCGTAATTTGTGCACGACCTGCCTCAAGTGAGATGAATACTTTCGGTTTATTTATTGTTAAATAACTTAGTTTTGTGTAGATTTAAATAGAGTGTCAACCGTTTCTCATGATTAGCATTGTTTTCCTAAGTATCGACCAATTTTATGCTCTATTTTATACTCCACGGTTTGGTTAAGGTAGGCCTAATTCGACCATTATTGTAGGGCCTACTAAGATTTTATGAGTCAATAGCATTTGGGCAGGGAATTTAACATATTAGGTATGGGTAGCAGCATTGTATTAGAAATGATAGCCAGTAGCAATATCTCAGGCCATTCCAGCAACATCGAACAAGGAAGCCGTCGAATATGCTTGGGCATGTCATTAGTTGAGGTTATCTAACACTCTGCCTTGGCCGGGCCTATTATATTCTGCCAGTTGATGTTATCTCTACAATTGTTAGGTCCTACAATCAAAACAAGAATTTTCATGAAATAAATATTTCAGATTTAGGCCTACATGTATATGTGCAGTGCTCAATTTGGACACATTAATAAAATTAACGAGTAGACTAAGGTTTAAAAAACCAATTAATTCTAAATGATGTAATAACATTGATGTTGACATGAAATTAATTGAGCTTCAATATGAAGTATTCAAACTGGCTTAGCAACTACAGAGGTTCATTGGTAAATGGCATTACAATAACTTATTGCAATGAAACATTGCGCAATGGAATGTTTGGGCAAACAAAAATGTTTAACATCCGCGCCAGGGAATGGGTTAAGGAGAACAAAACCTTTTTGTACAATTTTTTCCCCTTAAAAACCTGAAAATCACAAAATGTATACTAAGCATATACACACTCAAAAATGCAGGGAGTTCAATGATAATATATTCAAGATAGTTAAAAAACTTGGTTAGGTTAGGCTACTTATATCAACAATTCAAAACCAAACTCACCTAAGTGAGACAGGAACAAATATCGTGGAAAAATCTGTAAAAATGCATGATGGAAGCTTTATAGATAGTTTAGAGAAAATTATTACACAATATTCTTCTGCAATGACCACACTTTTCTCTTTTGCAACAAACACGTTTCTTGTAAATGTTTAAATATACTTTTACTATCCAAACAAAAACACACTTGCAAATCCACTAACGATTTTATATTCAGCAAACACACAAGGCTTCATTAAAACTGAACTGAAAACCTAAAAAACATCCGAACAAACACACCTACCAGAAGTCAAATATTAAAATAAAATCATATATTTTGAGGCTAATTAATGTAGGACAATAAGCTAAATATATTATTAGATTTGTTTCCAAAGAAGCTTAAACCTAGCCTTCACTATAATAATTACTTGGCTGACTTGATCTAGCCTTGCTACTCTTTCATTCACTAATAAATTGACTTGCAATCTCAATGAATATTAATAAAATAAAAAATTTCAGTGTCATAACTGTCTAAGATGACACATTGCAAGGAATCATGCATCAAACTAAGTGTTGTTGGTGTAGTGTTTATGTTTGAACTTGAAATTTTTATGAATTGTATAAATGATTAAGAATAAATTAGGCTATTTCAAATAAATAAAGTAATATAGTATCATTCGAATTGCTGTTTTCCTTGAGAATAATAATATTACATTTGTAATGATTTGCTTTCATAAGTAAAATAAAGTTATTACAATTATATGATAGGGCACTTAGGTATCATTCCCTAGTTAAGTAGGCCCCTAGTGTTTTGTTTATTACAAGTCATAGGAAACAAATATTTAATTATAACCTTGAACTGCTAGTTTACTTAAATAATGCATTGACAGCTTGCCATACACCAGAATAGGCGATATATAGATATTTTTCTTCTTTTTCCTTATTGTGTTATATCTACCCAATTAATATGTTCCTTTATAAATATTTTGATAGTTTACTTCATGATCATAGGATAAAACAAGAGATTTACTTAGTACAAATCAATATTAGTATGCCTAGGGCCCAAAAAATATTGTTTTATTAGTAAATGTAAAATATACAAATGTGCGTAGTAATGCTAGAACCAAGCCTATAAAGTTTGTATTCCAAGTGGCTTGGCCCAGATTCAAACGTTTAATCGAAATTGAAGTTCAGATGTGTCTATAATTAAATACTTATTTAAAATATCGTTGAAATAATGCTCAAGGGAAATTATAAATGATGTTTCTTAATACACACATATCACTAAGCACTATACTTGTACACAAAATATGTGATCAATCGAAGCGGGAGGTCATCCACTCTAAACTTAAAGACACCATTTCACAATAAAAAAACACAATGAAAATAATTTAAGTCTATCGATTTTAAACGTAGTTTTTCAGTTTAAACAGTATATCTCACTTCACCATACAAACTGTAGAGATCAACTCACCTCTGAACTTTCATGAGAAAATGTATCAAAAAACAACAATTCTGAGCTGTCAGCCATTGCAGCTCTAACGCCATGAAGAAGTAGATTCAAGGACGACCGCAGTAAGCAGGATAACCAACAAAAGCAGAATTGATCGAAACTTAAGTAAAGTGAAACCAGTTTTAAAATATACTGGCGCTCTAGTAATATTAAAATATGGCGATTTCATTGTATTTCCATAAAGTTTAATTTTCTACATCCCTAACTATGAAAAGTTCCCATAAGTGTTCACAAAGTTAAATTTTTAAATCCCTAACAGAAAACAATTACCACTATTACAGATTAGCTGAAGTTTTGACCGTTTGCGTTAGACGTGATCCCATAAATTTGGAATAACGTGTTTTTATTGTAATTTCAATAATTTAATGAATATTGACACGATTATGGTATTCTAATTTTGGTAAATATTAGAGGAGTAAATATAAAACATAACATCTGGACTTCTAACCAGTCACATTTTTTATGGTTAATTTATTTCTTGTACAGAATCAGTGTTGGGGGTGCGTATTAATATTTCCTAGCCCAGTTCAGAGTAACGCGCATTTAGAGCGACATGATTGGCCCTTACGCCACGGCGTCTCTCTTTTTCCCCTAGGCTGCCTTTCTCCTCCCCCGCGTGGTGTCCCATTACAGTGCCTTGAACGGTTAATAGTATATGATTATAAAGCTTGTATAGTTATTATATATATATAATAGTAAATACTATATATGGATATTAAAGTGCGCCTTGTTTGATTTTTAAGACACCTAGATTCCTCTAGAAGCTATTTGAAGTGATCTCCGGCAAATTTTTGAAAATTAAATGCATATAGAAATAATATCAGAGGATTTGAAACACGCCTAGGAGTGGCAAACTTATTTCGGGGAGAGGGGGAGCAAAATCCTCCCAGGGGGCAATGGTCCCCTGTGCCCCTGGTTCTGTCACCCATGGTTTGAACTAACTATTCCGTAAAAATATATTAAAGTTAATTTATTATTTATCATCACACATATTTAAAAACATTCTTCTAAACACATACCCATTATAAAGGACCTTTCAACTAACTTTAATCCCCCATGTTGTTATTACTTTGGTTTTCCGTTGATGTACACAAACTCTGCAGAAAAACTTGGAAATGTCATAGTACAGTTCAATGAGGTCTGCAAGCATAGCAAACACAAAGAGAGAGTTCACAACATGCTTAGTGAGGATAGTATTCAAGAGTGGGTGTATATCTTCAGATCCTTCAACACAACATGAAGCTGCAATTAGGGTGCTAAAGGATATTGTTTTGTGTCGCACCAAAGTATTCAATTCGGTGGCACTTGTAGATTTCACAGTAAGCGTTTGGGAGAAATACTTTGAGGCAAGAATTTGCACAAAATAAGAAACCAGCACAACGCGTGCTATACACTAAATTACTACAAAAGATGCCCCCAGGTTCTTTAGAAAAGATTGAAATTTAGGATGAAGGCAAGTACTTGGTGCCTGGTGATGAAACTGGCGCTCTGATTTATGAAGTTGATGGTTTGGTTGGCTGATTTAGCTGTTCTGTCGGTAAACAGGGGCATTTAGTAAGCATAAAATTTTAGTGCATAGTAAACATGGAGGACTTTTCCCTATCACTCCTCCCTTATCTGTTGAAAACAGATATGCATTGGGTGTACTTGCATTAGGGCCAAAGTGCCCACTAGCAACTTTTTTTAAGTAAGGAAAAGGAAATTCCTGCTAGTGTTGATACTATAGTTAAAAAAAATTTACAAACACACCTCTGAAACAAAAGAACAAGCCACTGAAACTTTGATACGAATGAGCTATTGCTTAAATAGGCCAAGAACTTTATATATCAAAGTTCAGCCGACGTCACTGTCAGGTAGAAGACAAGGAGTTAAGCGTGGATCTAAAATAACTTCCAATGGCCGACCTTCTACTAAAGAGCCTTTAATAAAAAGCCATAAAAGAAAGCGATCTCTGTGTAGCAGTGCTCGTCAAAATGTATCACATATCAAAACGCATTAATAATGTTCACTGTCTGTATATTAGAGCAACTCGTCTTACTACCCATTCGGGCTATACGCCTATGCACTAATTACGCTAATGGATTAGGGATGATATAAGTGTAATTGAGAGGAGGTGGACTCAAATTTGCATGGAGAGAGTGGGGAAAGCCATTTATGAAAAACCACTATCAGTGCACCCTACCGGGATTCAACCCCGATCTCCCCGTCTTCAGCAGTCTTGTTTAACACGAGAATAGCACGTTATACCGCGCAGCCTGTGTTTTAATATTGTCTTACTATATACCTTCAGAATTAATTAATTGGAGGAACTCTTGTGATGTAGTGAATGTATTCTAAATAATTTGTATGACTACTTATAATGCTTGAACCTTTCTAAAGTCTATTTAAATGATTTTTCAATATTTTGTAATTACTTATTTTGTTTGAACCTTTTCTTGAAGTCTATTTAAATATAGTTTGTTTATTTTATAACTGCTTATTATATTTGAGCCTTTACTTAAAGAGTATTTAAATATTAAAAAAAAACTATTTTGTAGCTACTTATTATGTTTGAACCTTTCCTAATTGTGTACTTAAAGGTTTTTAAAATTATTTTGTAACTGTTTGTATTGTTTAAAACTAATTTGCGTGGTTACATATAGTGTTTAAACCTTCCTTTAAATTATTATGTATTGTTTAAACCTTCCTTTAAATTGATTGTATGGTATTTTATTATTTTATTTTAATAATATATTTTTAATATAGTAAAGCCATAACATGTCATCGTCTTATTAATAATTATCATCGTATTAATAAAATACTCCGAGAGACCATAAATGTATTTTATACGTTTTCTTTCTTTCACCTCACCTCTTAGCTTATAGAAGAAATACCCGCCTCATAGTACGTGTCTGAAATGGTGTCTTTGCTAGTATAGATGATGCACTGAAAACAAGTAATTTACCTAACTTCAATGCAAACAAAGCCGAGGGCAAACTCCAAGTTAGTATATGTGCCACCACGCTTATGCTTTTTGTTGCGCTTGGTGAGTGACCACTGTTTAAAGGCCGCGATAAAAGCTAGGACCAATCATATCACTCTAGATGCGTGGTGCTCTGTGTTGGGTTAGGAAATGTTAATACGCGTTGCGGGTTCTACCCCTCTTCCCCTTTCCTTTATCGACAGTTAACAATTCATATTCTAATATTATTTTATGGTCCAAGCAACATCAAAATAAAGGTACAAAAAGAATGTAAAACTAATCACTGCTAACCTTATGTTTAAATACATTTTCACAAATATTGTGTGATTCTGTATGTGTGAGCGACCTGTTTATTAAAATGAAAAATATGGTAAAATGTAATTTAGTTCAGGGTCAGTCTTAGTAACACTAAAACAGAGGTGGGAATCAAACTATAGTATATAAAAATGTATTTTGTGGAGCCTACCTTTAAGGTATGTCTTTGGCTGGGATATCCAGGAAAATCTGAGAGCGATGGTCTTTTCTCCGAGAGTGGTCTTATTAGTAATTAATTCGTGAGAGGAGGTTCCCTAATGTTCTATCCTCCATAGGATCTCACGTCGGCTAAATAAAAGCCCACAAGCTCGGCCATTACTACAAGAATCACAAGTTTTCTTCGTTCCCTCCTCTCCGTCTCTCCGGTTGTCAGGCTACCAACCTCTGCCAGTTGACACCCGATTTATTTCCCTTCTCCTATTTATTATCAAAT
Source organism: Timema bartmani (assembly GCA_902151455.1). Taxonomy (NCBI): domain Eukaryota; kingdom Metazoa; phylum Arthropoda; class Insecta; order Phasmatodea; family Timematidae; genus Timema; species Timema bartmani. Next base: position 93,423 of record CABFWB010002629.1, on the reverse strand, counting down.
ACCACACCTTTCACCTTCAAAAGAATGACCTTGTCTCTCCTAACAATTTACAGCATTATTCACAGTGTCACTTAAATTACCTAATCTAATTTACAAACTCCTCCCTATCTCACTTTCAGTTCTATGGAAGAGAAGGGTGGTTGGATCGTCACAGGTCCAGCTTCCTAGGGGGAATCCTTACCCAAGGATTTCGCCTCAGAGACAGAGGGGTGCATGACTGAGGTGATTCTGAGGCACTGGGGAAACTGAGGGGTGGTTTCTCTGGAGACGGATCATCTGTTTGCCCTGGAGAAACTTCTTGTTGTGAATTATCTTCTACCAAAGGCAAAAGCACTCCTTCAACAGGGTCATTGGTTCCTAGATTTTGTCCCAACAGGGCTTCCGTCCCACTTTCTAACATTGAATTCCGCAAGTGATCCGCATGCACAAACCTCGCCATAGTTCCCACCCTAGCTAGATAGGTAACAGGACTTATAATCCTTATTATTTTCCCTGGCATCCATGTTTCAGTTTCTCCTCGAATCGCTTTAACCAAAACTACTTGACCTTCTTCAAATGTACGAGGTGATCCCGCCTTTCCATTCCAATTTATTTCAACATTTTTTTTCTTTTCCGCCGCTCTTGCCGCCAGATAAGGCTTCAAAATTGTCAATCTAGTTCTCGGTATGAATCTAAGAAATAACTTAGCCAGAATTTTACCCGTAATTGTGTGAGGGGTATGCCTAAAGGCAAAAAGGAAATTATCCACCCTAAGCTGGAGAGTTCTTTTCCTTCCTTCCTGAAGATCCTACTTCAAGGTTCGTAAAAGCGCCCTTTTCACTATCTTCACCGAGTTTTCTGCCTGTCCATTAGATGCTGGACGATAAGGTGGTGATACCATGTGTACCACCCCCTTTCCTCTCAGAAAATCCTCCATCTCTTCTGACACCAACTGTGGATCTCCATCAGACACTAGCTTCTCTGGCATACCATAGGCTGCAAAACATGTCCTTAGTTTTGTTATTGTTTGTGATGTCATCGTAGTAGACATGGGGAACACCTCTGTCCATTTCAAATGAGCGTCAACCAACACGAAGTATTCTGTTCCCTCTAGTTTTGCGAAATCAACATGAACTCTCTGCCATCTTCTTAGTGGCCAGTTTCACTGTTGCAACGGTACTCTCGGAGCAGCATCTCGGGTCTCCTGACAAAATGAACATTTCTTGCTCATTTCTTCAATCTGCGAGTCAATTCCTGGCCACCACACACACCCTTGGGACAACGCCTTCATCTTACACATTCTGGGGTATTCTTCGTGTAGCATTGACAAAATGACCTGATGGTACGCCTCTGGCACCACCACTATATTCCCTCAGAGGAGACACCCGTCTTCAATGAAGATCTCATGTCGCTTCTGAAAAAAAACAACATCCATTTCGGTTCCACCTTGAGTGGCCAACCATGCAGTGTCCTAGTCTACAATTTTACCAAGACATAAATCCTTCCTAGTTTCTTTCCCAATTTCCTCACTAGATATTTGTAGCTCCTCTAAAAATGCAAAAGTAAAGTTTACATCTTCCTCTAACCTCTTCCCATCACCAACCGGCAATCTAGACAACAATCAACGATCTCAGATTCTTTTCTATACTCCAACTCATAAACATATGAGGACAGTAACAGTGCCAACCGCTGAATACGAGCTGCTGCCATATCTGAAATATCTTTCTTGGGGGACAACAAATACAACAATGGTTTATGGTCAGTAATCAGGGTAAATTTACGACCAAATACATATTTGTGAATTTTTTTACTCCGAAAATCAATGCTAAGGCTTCCTTCTCTATTTACGGATAGTTCTTTTCGGCTTTTGATAATGTCCTGGATTTAAAATAGACAAGTCGAGTGGAACCATCTGGGAACACATGACTCATCGCTCACATTCCCAAGACTCTTACCGGAAGCATAACAAGTTATCTTAATGGGCAAAGAAGAGTCGAATGGCACCACTGTGTCACTTTCCACTAGTAACCGTTCACTTTTCTCAAAAACTTGTCGCTCTTCTCGGTCCCATTTTTACTTCCTGCCAGACTTCAACAATTTATACAAAGGACTCAACTTTGTTGTTAAGTTGGGTAAGAATTTTCCATAAAATTGCAAAAGTCCTAGGGATTCTCTCAGCTATATCACATATTCTGGCGTTGCTACCCCTAATATGTCCTTCACCCTTTCCTTGGTTGGATGAATTCCCCTCGTATCAATCCGATGACCCAAATAGGTAATTTCATCTGCCAGAAAAACACCTCTGTCCTTGTTTACTTTCACCCCATAATCCCTTAGTCTCTGAAGCACCTCATTTGTACGTTTCATGGCCTCTTCCACTATACCTGTTACTACTATTATATCATCGATATAACAAAAGATTTTCTCTAGCCCTAACAAAATTCATCCATGACAGACTGAAAAAGAGAACACGCACTCTTTATACCTGGACTTAGTCTGCGGAATCTGAACAATCCCACATGCGTATTCACATTTATTAAAGGTTGAGACGCTTCACTAACCTGCAATTGTAGGTACCCCTTTGACAAATCAATCTTGCTAAATATCTTTCCCCCAAATAGCTTTTCAAAAATACTCTCCATCGTGGGCAACAGATAGTGTTCGTCTTCCACAAATTTACTCAGGGTCACTTTAAAAGCCCCACATAACCTCATTTTTCCATTTTCCTTAGGTACACACACTAACGGTGTAGCAACTTGTCTATGTTGAACGGGATACATTATTCCTTCATCACGCATCAACTTTAATTCTTCTTCCACCGCATCCTTCAAAGCGTAATGCACTGTTCTCGCTTTACAAAATATAGGCGTGGCTCCTTCTTTTCTTTCATAACATCTACTGTTACTCCCTTAATAGCCCCCACTGACCCGTCAAACATCTCTGCATGTTTAGAGATTAGTGATTTCACCAGACTGGATCAGTCCTGTAGCATGTTCCCAACATACCTAACTTCTGACTGCCAGTCCAATTTCAACAAATGTAACCAATTTCTCCCCAACAATGTCGGAGCTCCTTTCCGATTATAGGAAACTACTAAGATTGGCAACTCCATCTTGGAGGATTCAGGCATTATTTCGGCCCTAAATTCTCACTTCAGATCTAGAACATGACCCGAGTATGAACTCAGACCCACTGACGGCGGTCTTAGAGTTTTCATCCTAAACCCTTTTTTATACACATTTTCTGGCATCAAAGTGCGTGGACAACCAGTCTCAATCACCATTCATACTGGCTTATCATCCACTTTCACTGTTGTTACCCATTGCGCGCCACTGTCCCTCACCTCGTCCACATGACATAATTCTAGCTCATTAACTTTTTAAGTTTAGGCCCATTCTTTTCTTTATTTAATCTACACGTCGTAGCTATATGTCCTACCTTGCCCCATGCGTAGCATTTGTTATTTTTAAAGGGACACTCCACATCCAAATGCAAAGGACTGTTACACCTAAAACACGCCTTCTTCCACTGCACTCCCTGATTCTATCCAGTACTTTTACGCACTTTCCTGTCCTTTACTTTCTTCCCAACAAAATTCACAGAATGAGGCTCCACCTTATGGTAGGTCTTAAGCTGGTCGTTGGCTAAATATAGACGCCCTGCCATTTCTACACGCCTCCTCAAATGTGAGAATCTTCTCCCTAGCTAACTGGCATTGAATAGATCTGTCCCGTAGACCACTTATCAACCAATCACGTTATGCATCCTTGAGAGATGCTCCAAAATCACAGGGCGCTGTTAGTCTTTTTATTTTCACTACATACTGAGCTACTATTTCAAAATTAGTTTGCGAACGCTGGTTGAACACCATCCTCTCCGACACCACAGATTTCGGTGGACTAAAATGACTCTTTAACACCCTAACTAGTTCATAACTTTTGTCTTTAGGTGTTTCTGGCATCAAAAGGTTTTAAGAAGCCCGTATGTTTTAGGCCCTATTCTAGTTAATAGAAGTGGCACCTTTTCCACCTCCTCAGTTTTATTGACTAAAAATGCCAGTTCAAGCCTTTCTAGGTAATTAATTGTCCAACAGCTCCACCTCTTCTTCAAAATGTTCAAATCCAAACGACGACATGTTTACAAAAATTTTTCAAAATTAACTATATCCCGTAGCGCACATATAATTAATTAAAAATACCACCTAGCATGCTTTCACACTAAACAACAAAATTTCACGTTTTTTCTCATAAAAGCAGACTCAAACCACTCGCGAATAGTCACACATTGTTTACGCAATTTCCACTATTATCCTCACCGCCATTTATGTTCTATCCTCCACACCTAAACACTCGCATTTTATGAGTACATATTAGATACAAAATAATACACACAGATTAAACATTAATAACATATTATATACAAAAAGTCGCGCACTAAATCACTATGCACAAAGCTTTTGATGAATTCATTTTTCAAAAGAAACATAGCCAGAGAGGTTCACCGAGATGTGACACACACGGTTTGCACAGTACCATAGCGATAGGTGCAACAGGGTTGGCTTTAGGAACGTGTACGGGGATAGGGAATACCAAGAAATCTGCAGGCCAGTGGTCAAAATATGGAGGGAAATAACCAGCAAACTGTACCTAGCAACAAGGAGTGTTTCTAAGTGAAAA
>CABFWB010002629.1:28048-79646 GCA_902151455.1 Timema bartmani | reverse complement strand
TCCCGACGGCCGCTTAGCGTAGAGTGTGACCACCGAGAAGCTGGCAGTGGCTCGAAGCCGTAAGACCCCTTTCAATTCACCCCTCTTCGTGAGTTCAGTGGGGGTCAGATACCTCATGGTGGAAAAGTTTGATGTCGCAACAAGCCTTAGTGGGAGTCGTTAACCCTAAACTTGTCATAAATGTTGAAAGCGGGTAGCAATGGCCCTATTGAACAGTCACTAACCCGTCCCCACCCAAGCCCTCTTGACTCTTGACGCATCGGGTCGTAGCTCTCTGAAGGCCCCAGGCCCAGATATGCTTTATATAACGCTCATTCAGGAGCCAATTTTTCGGAAATAATTCTTATTAAAGTAACTTATCGTGTTTCAGCGTTTGCCATGTAAGGTAGCATGGATTCGAAACTTGATATCTTTGCCCGAATGAGAGGCAGAATAATAACAATAGTGGTTGTATAGGGATGTACCATCGTTTGTGTTGGGGTGAAATGTGAAAACATATAGGTGGTTTAAGAATCAAATAGCCAAAGCTTTTATTTATGTTTTAGTGATGATTACTCCAGATATATATCATTGACACCTGGATAAGGTAATCAAACCCGGGACCTTTGGCGCAACAATAAATAATTATCATACGCAATGTAGGGTTTGTATTTATAAAAGTAATTAGGGTTTATTGACTTATCAACCCTAGTAGGGATTTGAACCCCCTCCTACCTTCTTACGTCACAGGGCGTGAAGTATACCCGCTTTTGTGGGGTCGGAAAAAATAAACACGACCACGGAGGGGTGGATAGCGGTCCTTCACGGCATATTGGGCCCCATAGCCAGCAGAGGGTCTAACACGTCCGTGTTCACCGGACGCATAAGCAAGAATGATGAGTAACGGAAAAGCCAAGCTGTTTTACACGGATCGGTCAATCACCTATACGGAAACAATATTATTGACCAATAAGAAGTTAAAGCGACTATAAATAGACATTGAAATCATTACATTTGCTTATTATAATTATTAATTGTGGTGGATAATCATCGAAATGAGTTTCGACGCACTGGAAAATTGGATACATTCAGGTATGTTTTAAAGCGTTTTTTATGTTTTAATAGTAGCTATTTTAATTATTACATCTTTGGTGTACAGTGATATTTGCTCCTTTGATAGAATATCAAGAAGATGCACCCCTGGCGCCTGCAGCTATAACTCAACCGGCATCGACCGATAGCCCGGACACTTTAGCGCACTATGGCGAGGACGGAATTTGCCTGGCGTATAGTGACTGGTCCATGGGTAATTAGCGTCCTGCTATAGATTTGAGAGAATTGGCAGTTTTTTCCCACGATAGTAATTAATATGTATTTATTTGATTTCAGATTACTGGAATCCATATGGGCTTGACGCCGGCCTGAGGGACCACGTAGCACCCGCAGTAGATTTAGCAGCTTGTGTGCGGGCGCCACACCTTGAAAGCAGCGAAGCGGAGATGGGCCATGTACCGGAGCAGCTCCTAGAAGCGGTCGGTTCTCTGCCCGGCGCCACTGTCTTCACACCGCAAGCAGGCTTCACCCCACAGGATCCTACCGCAGCTTCCGGAAATGTTATCAATGGTTTTCTGATGTTTGGGCTGAATTGGACGCGATAGACCACCTGATATGTAAGTTTGCCATTATTTAATTATTAAAGAAAATATTTTAAATTTGTATAAAAAAATGTACCGTCTACAAGTAACAATACTATAGCCACTAGCTTGGAAATAGACAGCGAATTACACAAGATTTATCCACGTCCTCTCTTCCCCCAAACCAAAACCTTTTGATAGCTGACCGTTTCAAGTTTAACTAAAAAGTTTATTAGCGCTTATATTCATGGTATTATCATAACAAACATTAAAATAAAAAAAGAGAGAAAATTATAATTGTCGCTTTAGCCACTTATTAAATTCACGATTGTGATGTTCTTGATCAAATTTTATAAGATATTCAGCCGCCACCTTAACTCATTCGATAGCATGTCTATATACTAAACTATTGTTGGTATCAGTTAAAGCAATTATGTTTATATTAATACCAAAAGTTGTTTGAAATTTAAAAGTATTATATTTTTTGTGATATCATTTTAAAGAGAAATAATACGCATAAGTTTTCAGAAAATAAAATAAATAATTAAAAAATATGATTGGAACAATTATATTTCAAGTCTTTACTTTGAAGTTAGTTTGACACGTGTTTGAATTCATGTTTTGTGTTTTAGTTCAAATGGATAGTAGAAATGTCGGCTCCATCCTCCCACCTTCAAGCCGGGTGAAATGTGTGGTCCCGATTAACACACCCACAGTCACTATCCAGCTGGTGGGAGCTGTGCCACCATCGGGACAAGGAGACAGTGCCCCGCCGCCGCCAGCCGTTACCCCCTTAACCCCGCCGCAGTAGCACCGCATCCGAGCCTGGGAGACAGTGTTCAAGCCCAAGCTGTGGCGAGGCAGACGGGATACATGGTCCTCTTTCAAGCCCGTGGCGGTGGTGGCGGGACCACCTTCGGCACCACATCTGGGAATTAGTTGCCGGGTGAATAAAATTGGTGGAGAATTGTCCCAAGGTATCCCTTTTCAAATCGTCGAGGAGAGAATTAAACAGTTAGCATCTTTTTTATTTCGGGAGTAAATTTATCATACAATTAGGGACGCCAGAGAGCGATCGTGACGCTCAAACCTGGCTCGAGGAGAAAATCAATGCCTTGCTAGGGCGTCTCCAGGATCACGGAGTTAGCGCGGAGGATCACGTAGGTCTGCTATTAGACAACACAAACTCCGCATCAAGACCTGTATTTGTGTCATTTTGATGTGCAGATCAGCTTGACGTGCAGACTGTGCTCTCTAATGTAGAATGAGTGTTACAAAACAATGCTTCGTTCCTCCCTTCGTACCTCCCTTCGTCCCCCTTTTATGTCAAGTTCCACCACTTTAAAGAGCTGCGCAAGAGGGATAATCATAAAGTGATAGACTCTCTCCCGCTAGCACATAATAGCCGTAATAATAACCAAGGAATCTTTACGATTCAAAATGGCGTAACACTTTGCCTTGCCCGTGGATTGGTTATCACCAAAGCTATACGTGACATTAAAAGAGAGCCAGGATGCATGGACTTGAACACCTGTAAATAAATCAAAATTGGTCGTCCTATTCAAAAATACAAAGCAGAAAATTTATGCCGTGATGCCCGTGTGAATCTTTTGAAAGATGGTGGAATAACTGAACTGAAACAATTTCAAACACACCTCTCCCAATACAAAATCACAGTGTTCAGGAAGCGTTGGGGGAGGCAGGTCCTATATGAGGGGCCTACCCCTCCCAAACATTCCTTTAATGTCTACCTTGACTTTTATTTTCACGACGATAAGCAAAACAATTTTGATGTCATAACATCCTTGATAGCCGCATCTAAGTGCTCGTACTTTTGCCGTGAGTGTCGTGTGACGTTCAACACAAATAACGAGCAAAAATGTGAATCTGCGTACAAAAAGTGCTACGCTAAAGCGGTTTGCAGTGGAGGTCTATCTGTGGCCTGTAAAGACTGTGGGCATTGGTTCACAAACTAAACATGTTTTAATAACCATAAACGTCCCGGTTTTTGCAAAGGTCACATATCGGTCTGTGATGTTAAAAAGATTTGTGAGGTGTGTGGGAAATTTTTCAGTTTGGAAAGAACATAATATTCATATAGGTGCTATGAGACTTTTAGTAGATTATGCGAAACCCATTGTCCTTTTGGTCATTTCTGTTATATTTAAGCCGTCACTGGAAAATAGTAATTTCATGTTGGTATTATATGATTTTTATATGCCGACAAGAAACGCTTCTTCAAGGTGCGGTCAGCGCGTACTTGCACGAACCTAACCTATATGTCGTGCAGACGTGTTGCCAGGCCTGCCTTCATATCGATGTAAGTGAGCATCATTCCTACGAATGTGGGGGCGATAGGACTCGCATATTCAAGGATGACGCCACAAAAGCCCAATTTTTCGAATTTCTAGAGCAAATTAAAACAACAAAATTTAAGGACACCACCCTCCTAGGCCATAATGCAAAGGCCTATGATTGAAATTTTATTTTAAAATACAGGATGGATTTAAAAAAATGGACTTTAGAGCTCATAATGAACGGTGGGAAAATCATGTCCATGCGTTAAGGCCTGCTCCACTTTATTGACTCGCTGAACTTTCTCCCTATATCATTGTCCAAGATACCCAAGACATTCGGCTTGGACAAATCTTTGGCCAAGGGACATTTCCCTCAATTTTTCAATAAAAATGAAAACGCGAGGTATAGGGGTCCCTTGCCACCAAAGGAGGACTACGGCATTGGTGAGATGTTGGTTGAGGGAAAGGAGCACTTTGAGAAGTGGTATGGTGCGCTGGTCAAAGAAAATTATATCTTTGATTTTAACCGCAAGTTGGAACTGTACTGAGTGAAAGATGTGAAGATCCTACGGAAGGCCTGTCTAAAGTTTAGAGATATGCTTATGGAAAAAGCAAAGGTGGATCCTTTCAGAGAGGTGTGTACGATCGCAGGAACGGCCATGTTGGTTTACTGCTGAAGTCCTCTTAAGGAAAATACCATCGGTATCATCCCTAACGTTGGCTACCAGTGTGCAGACCAACAGTCGCACGTCACTGTACAATGGCTCTGCTGGGAGGCCCATCAACGCTGTGTCTCTATCCTTTATGCGGGCAACGGCCGTGAGGAATATATATTAGGGCGACGTGTAGACGGCGTTGTTAAAGCTGGAGATACCACCATCGTCTCCCAGTTCTGGGGCTGTTATTGGTACGGGTGCCCTCTCTGTTATCCTGACAGGACCACCCCTATCAAAAACAGCTGCCACGAGACCATGGAGACGCGCTATGAAGCGACCATGGTTTGCGTGGAAAAATTTAAGAATGCCGGTTACACGGTCATAGAGGTGGGAGTGTATGATTAATGTGATGAAACGTACAGACAAGAACTTGAAACAATTTGTACTCCAGCACGAGGTGTACAGCAAGGAGCCCCTAAATCACAGGGACGCATTCTTTGGTGGACGTACACATTTTATAAAACTATTTCACAAAGCAGACCTTTCTTGTGGAGAGAAGATCAAGTACTTGGATGTGTGTTCATTGTATCCATACGTTTGCAAGTACATCGCCATCGGCAACCCCAAAATTCCCTTGGAACCAAATTGTCCATCTATAGATCAAGTAGAAGGCATAGTCAAAGCTACCGTGACGCCTCCGCAGGATTTTTTCATGCCCATATTGCCTACACGAATGCATTACAAGTTTATGTTAGTCTTGTGCATGAAATGCGGGGAGGAGAAAAACCAAGGCGCATGTCAGCACAACGACAAAAAAGATTGCTGGTTGACAGGCGTTTGGGTGATTGACAAGATCCGGAAAGCCGTTGAGAAAGGCTACACCGTTGAAGCAGTACACAGAGTGTGGGAGTAAATTTTTCTGTTTATGATTGTCAGACACGTTCTGGCAGATTGTTTCACGGGTACATTGATACTTTTTTGAAAATCAAACAAGAAGCCAGTGGATGGCCAGAGTGGTGTACCTCACAAGATGAGAAGTTAGCTTGTATTCAAAATTATGAGGAAATGGATGGGGTAAAACTCGATCTCGGTTCTGTTTATAAAAACCCTGGTCTCCGTTCACTGGCTAAACTCTTTTTAAATTCACTATGGGGAAAGTTTGGGCAAAGACCCGATTTACCACACGTAGCCGTTGTCAACGACTATCAGGGCATCCACAAATATTTTACGGATCTGTACATCACCGTGGACACCGTCAGTGATGTAATTGATGAGGTTATGTTCCTCAATTACAAAGATGTGCGTGATGCGTTGCGCCCTAGCCCTAACATGAGTGTGGCGGTGGCATGCTACACGACTGCTATGACTAGGTTGCACTTATACAGCACCCTTGAAAAATTGGGGGACTGCGTTTTGTATCATGATACAAATAGCGTTCTATTCACGGAACGCACCGGCGATTGGATTCCGCCGATTGGAGACATTTTAGGTGACCTCACTGATGAACTTCAAGATTACGGTCCGGGAAGCTATATTAGCGCCTTTGTATTTGGCAGCCCCAAGATTTACGCGTACCGTGTTTGTGTTAGTGGCGATCCTACCAAAACAAAAATGGTGTGCAAGGTTCGCGGAATCACCATAAACTATGGCAACCGGAACGATGTTAATTTTGACGATTTGAAAGCGATGGTCACCGAACAGGCTGCGGAAATATACATAAAGATACCGCACAAAATTGTAAGAAAAGGTCTTGCGACTGTATGTACCGTTTCGCAGAATAAAGTTTACCGGCCAGTGTACACCAAACGGCGGAAAACCGATGATTTTAACACGTTGCCGTTTGGGTATCAGACTCCTTGTAAACGCGCTCGCCACGACTAAAAGGTGATCATTTAAACGGTCTGAATAATAATTTTTTTCTTTCATTCTAGACAGTTCCACTGACATACCATTTTTCAAAGATTTGAGATTTTTCATATTTTCTTTCTGCATGAAAACACGCATATTTTTTTATTTATTTTATGCACCCGGGATACTTTAAAAAAAATTTTAATCCACCAGTACAATCCTTCACCTACCTGATTATTTCTAGTCAAATAGTTGTTTTATATATTTTTGTACATATTTTAATTCCAGTCAAATTTGTTTATTTTCATGTACATATTTTAATTTGAAACCATCTGGCTGTGTATATATATTCAAATACTCGTTAAACTGGACTTTTTAAATTAGCTTAGATATTTAGTACCGAGGCAACTATTCCCGCTACGACCTCAAGAAATTGATTATTGTTTCCTCTACACCTAAACATGTATGATATACTTCAAGGTTTAAGATATATTCTATAATTATCATTTTTTGTAAATAAATATCCTAAGTATACTTTTCATGGTGTGAGCTATATTCTAAAACTTTTATTTGTGTAAATAAATATTCCAAGTATATTTTTCGTGGTGTGGGCTATATTTCCAAAACTTTTATTTGTGTAAATAAATATTCCAAGTATACGTTTTGTGGGGTGAGCTACATTTCTAAAACTTTTATTTGTGCAAATAAATCTTCCATGTAAACTTTTCATGGTGTGAGCTATGTTTGTAAAACTTTTATTTGTGTAAATAAATATTCTATGTATACTTTTCATGGTTGTAAAACTTTTATTTGTGTGAATAAATATTATAAAAACTGTTATGTTTGTATTTCAACTTCTACACCCCCTCCCTCCTATCCTATAAATACAAGTTCATTTAGCTTATAAGCTCAGTCGCAAACATTATGGACAAGTTGAAACATCCATTTTAGGCCATCATCAGCGGCCCTTCCAGCTGTGGAAAGTCACATTTTGTAGCCGACTTTATCCGTCACTTGGACACAGTGTGTGACATTAAATTTTATAAAAAAATTTGGTATTATGCTTTATGGTAACCGGGATTCGAACAAGATGATCCAAGTCCCCGCGTCATATTTTGTAAGGGTTTGCCGGAAATAGATGACACCTGTAATGACGCTCCACAACTGATTATCCTGGATGACCTGAAGCGTGAAGCCAACGAAGTGGTCGTCGATCTTTTAACCAAAGGATGTCATCATCAAAATACTAGCGTAATGTACCTTACACAAAATATATTCCACCAGGGCAAGGGTCAAAGAGACATTTCCTTAAACGCACACTATATCGTGTTTTTTAAAAATCCCAGGGATAAAGCTCAGATTCAACACTTTGCACGTCAAGTCTGTCCTGAAAACCCCCGTGTTTTATAAGAGGCTTACGATGATGCTACAAGTACTCCCTACGGGTATATATTGCTATATTTCAAGCAAGGTACACCCGAATGGTTCATATATTGAACCCACACAAATATCGGGTGCTGCGTGTACCTATCACGCAAAAGCTATAACAACACCGAAACCTCACGATTACAGATCATTTAATAACCACGAGTCCCAAAGTGATAAAGCAAGCCCCTATGCTGTGTGCGATGCATTGCATGAACCCGCAACAACGTGTCGCCTTGATAAAATGGCAGACAAGAAACTGATTGACTCTGTTTGCGAGTGTGACTACAACACTTTAAAAGGGAGGTTGCCGTTGAAAAACGTGCTCACAAGCAGGTGTTGCGCAAGCTGGTCAAATGAGGAGAGTGCTGGAAGAAGAAGAAACGACTACGCATTCAGAAAGGAGGAGCGTTCCTACCCTTACTTTTAGCCTCATTAATCAGCGGTGTCCTCGGTTCCTTATTTAACAAGTAGATAATGGAACACACGAAAAAAATGATATTGGTGTCCCCGGAAACCTTACACCGTTACGAGCAACATCACCAACAAGTGGCATCGGCCACAAATCTAGTGGTCTCCGAGCTGGACAAAGAAATGGAAAAATTCCTCGCTTCAAAACTTGACAAGTCTAAATGAACTGTATACCAACAAGTGCTACAGCACTATCTGCACTTTAGTCAAAAACCTCCACCATCTGTAAACACCGTCACGACTACTCCTGAAGTGTCTGTACTTCCCATCCCTGCTGTACTTAATACTGTACCAGTACAGGCACTTAAAAATTATGAACTTTTACTAAAACATATTAACTCCCGGGTGGCATCTCTTGGGATGAAAATGGGGAATTGAGTATTTATGATAAGCCTCTCCATGGATCCAATATTGTGGATTTAGTCAACGATCTGGTCAGTGCAAGAAGACACAGCGAACCATCGGGGTGGCAAGAGTTTCTCACGGCGCTTCAAAAAATGAACGTCCCGAAAGAATTTATTGTAAATCCTAAACGTTTGGCGCTCATTAGAAACCCACGCCCGTACCCTAACAACTTACACCATCGCAAGGCCTTAAGAAGAAGAAACTGAAAAGGGTGGACGAAAAGAGGTGGCTTCCTTTCCGAGATTAATGGACCGTTTAGCCGACATCTACTACGACCTTCCTCATCTTGCAGGGTTTGCAGGGGCGGCGTCGCTCATAAAGGCGTCCAAGAAAGATCCCGACAAAGTACGAAAATGGCTTCGTGCGCAGGACGCTTATACCCTCCACAAGCCGGTGATAAAAAAGTTTCCACGCAACAAGTACGTGGTGTCAAACATTGACGATCTCTGGCAAGCCGATCTCAACGCTAAGAGAAGTTTCGGGAAATACAACGACGGTGCCGTTTACTAGCTCACCATCATAGACATGTTTAGCAAGATGGCCTGGGTGAGTACACTTCTATCCAAGAAGGGGAGAGACATGAGGGACGCCTTTCAGGACATTTTCAAACAAAGTGGACGTAAACCTTTAAGTTTACAGATGGACAAGGGGACAGAGTTCAGGGCACGTCTAGTCCGAAAATTTCTCAATAAAGAAGGCGTGTATTACTACACCACTCATAATCCGGACGTGAAGGCAAGCATCGTGGAACGATTCAATAGAACTCTGAAAGGGTCCATGTAACGCTACTTTACCAAAAATAACACGTATTGCCATATGGACGTCCTCCAATATCTCGTCGACGCTTACAATGGTGCAAAACATTCCAGTATCAAGTTGGAGCCTGCAGACGTTTTAGAAACAAATATGCTCCAAGTCAGAGATAATCTGTACAGCAAACGGTGTCTAAACTCGAATATTAAGCCAAAACTCAAAGTCGGTGACACAGTGCGTATTAGCAAATCCAAAATTCTGTTTGAAAAGGGCTGCAAAAGCAATTGGAGCGAAGACATTTTCAAAGTCAGCAGTGTCGTGTTGCGACAACCAGTCGTCTACAGGTTGACCGATCTTGATGGTGAGGAGGTGGAGGGAACATTTTAAGAACCTGAATTGCAACGCGTACGTCTTCCCAAAACTTTTAAAATTGATAAAATACTACGTGTCAAGGGTAAAGACGCCAGAAAAAAAGTGTACGTGCAGTGGAAAGGTTACCCCACCAAATTTAATTCTTGGATTCCTGCCAGTTACGTCAACGCCCTACCATGAAGGACCAGTTTTACGTCACTTTGCCGAGCGACAGTTCTATGGGATATTTACCGAAAAATTATCTCGTGAATTTCACCACGCAACTGCCCTACCGTCTTACACTCGACAGACAATGGGAAGTCGCTCTCACCGAATTCCAATATTCATGTTCTTTCCCCACCGTACCCGAGGGGTAAAATATTGTATTGTACAACTGGGTTGATGCTAACGGCGTGGAACAAATATTCAAGGATCACATTCCGCCTGGTAATTACAGCACTATCCATGAATTGGTCAAAGCCCTAAACGATGTAGAGGCGTTTAAAGGGGATTTCGGAGTTGTATTCAAGTACATAAACCTTAACAAAAAAAAGTGGACATTGTTTCTTCTTCACCAAATATACAGCTGCTGACTCTATCTAGTCAACTAAGTCTACAACTAGGTTTCAATCCTAATACTAATCTGAACAAAGTCCCAAAGTCCCCGTACGCCACCAACATTCTACTAGGCTTGCCCTCACAAATGTACATCTACACGGATATCATCGATCCTCAGCCCGTCGGTAATATTGTGGCACCACTTTTACGTATCGTCGGTATCAACAACACCAACTTTCTCTACGGCATACATAGGACAGTTAGCTATGATCCGATGCACTACGTGCCAGTACTTAGAAGAGAAATTGAAAGCCTGGAAATCAACATAAGAACAAACACTGATGAACCTGTACCATTCGAGTTTGGAAGTGTGCGTGAAACTTCATTTTCGACGCTATTCAACATGAACTGTCCCTACCAAAGATACTACGTCAACCAGGCTGGAACAGGAATATCTTCGATCTACCACGGTGTTCCCTATCAACGCGGGCACGGAATAGGATGTTTTATCAGCGGCCTTTTCAAGAGCGTCGTACCGTTGCTGAGAAGCGGTGCTAAAGCTATTGGAAAACAGGCGCTTCATACGGGTATCGACTTGCTCCCCGACGTCACCAATCAGCGTTGTCCTTTCAAAGAAGCTCTACGGCAGCATGTCGGCGAGGCTGGAACAAACCTGAAACGGAAGGTGGAGCAAAAGATCGACACGCTAATGACCGGCTCAGGCTATAAAGGGCGTCGTAAGAACACCGACGTCAGTCTTCTGTCGTTGCCTGACGTAAAAAGGTCAAGAAAGAAGCGGTAGATACATTCAGCTGAAATGTCGTTTCTACACCCCCAGTCCTGCGAGTGTGCCAGCAGTGAACTCGATCTCTTTTCCGTCCCACCCTCTCAGACCAGTCTTTAAAGTGGACAATGGCTCCAGTACAAACCTGTCTCTTCTCTCACCGATGATTCACGCATCGAATTTATCGTTACCGGTCAAGGTGAGTTCTATATCGATCTTTCACAGACCATGCTCTATCTCAGGACGGCCATCATGAAACCCAACGGCGGCGCTTTCACCGAGGTGGATCAAATCGCTCCCGTCATTAAATGGTTGCATTCGCTATTTACACAGGTGGATGTGTTTTTAAACCAAAAACCAGTTTTTACTGTGGCATATAATATGAGCTTAAACAACGAGGGTTTTATACGTGGAGAAAAGCTTTTATCATTGAAATTGTAATATTGATTCATATATGTTTGTATATGGATGATACTGAATAATATTAATAGTTTTACTATAATTAAAAAAAAATATTAAAGAAGAGTTTTTAATCGAATAATGTGAGGTTAATTTTTGTCGATGGATTCAATAATTTGACAACTCAACGCTTACTAAGGAATACATTGATCTGGTGTTAATGTATAAAAGTAGATATTGTTTCTAGTGTATGAGTAAAAATATTTGAATACCATTCTCTTTCATCCACAAAAATAATTATTTTATTAGAGTAAAGACTTTCAAACATTAAACGTATATCACACGCTTTTAAACTTCAGGTGTCTGAGTCAGAATTATATTTCAATATAAAATTAAGACGACTATTATTTTAATTTTAATTTAAATAAACGCTAATTATTAACATGAATTCTAAAAAAGCTCTGAAAATTTGAAAACAATTGTACATTTTACATATTATAATACACCCACTAGAATTTAAAATGGCTAATATTATTTGTTAAAAATTTACACACACATGGCAAACGTTTTAATTATAATTATATTAATGTTTTATTTTAATATATTTCAGCTCCCGGAAAGTACTGAGAGTTCACTGAAACCAGTCATGGTATGGATACATGGAGGTGGCTTTATCAAAGGCTCCGGGACAACAAAAGGCTTTGGACCAGACTATCTCGTCGATGAAGGCATTGTTGTTGTTACTATCAATTATCGACTGGGAGTGATCGGTATGTGAAATAACAACAGATAAGTTTACAAACAATTGCGAAATTTCTGATATTATTATTGAACACAGAAACTGATACTATTTACAAGAATAGAATGCATCTTGTATTAGCACAACCTTGATTTTTTTTTAGAAAAGTATCCCTATTTATTAATATAGTTTTAAATATACTTTGTATGAATATAAAACCAAATAAGAAAGTATTGTGCATTATACTGCTTATCAGGTTCAAACTACAAACTGTAACCATAATGTATATTGTGTAACACAGGGCCTATCTGGTATTTACTTGTGAATGTTTGAGCTATTAAAGTGTCAATTTGTCAGGTTTTCTCAGTTTGGAAGGAACAGATGTCGCTTCTAACGTCGGCCTGAAGGATCAGGTAGCAGCATTACGCTGGGTCAAACAGAACATCGCTAAATTTGGAGGGGATCCTGATAATGTGACGATATTTGGACAAAGCGCAGGGGGAGCCAGCGTCAACTATCAAGTACTGTCACCCCTTTCTGCAGGTACAAGGACGTATTTACACTCGTAAGGAATGAAATTAATGTATTATTAGCATCACGTCTTACTACCCGTTCGGGTTACACGCAGTGAAATTAATCAAACTATAAAGTTGTGTTATATCTAGTTTTAAACCGTTAATAATTCATTTTTTTAATCTTTTAAATTCTTTTTAAGTAATGGCCTAGTGTTTTTAATTCATTCAAGAAAAATACTTTATTATTATTCGTGCGGGATGAAATTGAATAGGAAGTAAAATATTTCCTTACTTAATGTTTACATTTAAATTTTACTTTTTACTCAAAATAAATATGTTTTTCTCATGTGTGATAACAAACTCAATTGAAAATAAAATAAATGTATGTAGATACCTTTTCCAGAATCACAAAACAATTTGCATAGTTGCATACATAAAAAATCTCTGTATATTATAAATACTCTAATTACCCTGTGGTGTCACAGGTGTTCCTTGACTGAATAGCCTATGTCCTAGGACCTAGGCCACTGATATAAGGTAAGCTGTTGTCTACCTAATTTGACAATTTTTAAGTGAGCTCCCTCCCTTAAGGTTTACTCATGAGCCACCACTGCAAGCAGGGTAGATGGTATCAATTTCAGGGATGCTGGCTGAGTTAAGTTTTTTTTGTTGCAATTTTTCCTTGCATCAAGGCTAAACCAAAAGGATGTGTGTGTTAGGTGGGTTTGGAGGAGAGTTTAAGAAAATATCAATTCACTTATCGATTGTCAACATTTTATTTTTATGAAAATATAAGTTTTAAGGAATGCAGAAAATACCGGTATTTCAGTTACTTCATATATACATTAATTTTTTCATAGGTCTGTTTACTAGAGCCATTTCAGAGAGTGGCTCTGTGTTCAACCCATGGTCCTACATGGCAGATCCTCGCGAGCGAGCTTTCCGAATGGGACAAGCTCTTGGATATACTGGAGAGGATGACCAAGCTCTGGTAGATTTTCTTAGGACACTCACTGCTGACGAACTCATAGCAGCACAGGGGAAAGCTCTCTCACAGGAAGTGAGTTCCAATTTTTTTTTATAAATCTCTTGTTTCACCATGACAAAGGTTTAATAATCTCAATTATATCTTAGTTAGGTGTACAATCTTTGACACACACTAGGTGAACTGACCGTCACTTGTTAATATACGCCTAGTAATAATAATAATAATAATAATAATAATAATAATAATAATAATAATAATAGAGTATTAATAATAATAATGTATTAATAATAATTCAATTTAATGTATTATAACACTAACAATCACAAGACCTCTAATAATGGGTAAACAATTAAAAATACGTAATAATACAACATATAAGAATAACTACCGTGTATAAGAAAACAATTTAATACCATACAATAATTTCTAATAATAAATGGATATCAAAAAGTAATTAAAATCAATACACTTTAAAATTATTTATGTGATACCCAATATAGAATATTAGTGTATATTTAAATGTTAATAAAGGAGGGTCGGCAAACTTTAGAGCCATTTATGATATACCTTGGGAAAAAAAAGCAATTTCAAGATCGACCACACTTTTATCTGAAAAAAAAAATCATAACAAAAAGAAAAGAAATGTAGTTTAAATAAATGGAAATATGGCATGTTTTATAACAAAGAGAAAAGTTTTACAGTATAAATTTCACCCAACAAATAAAAATAATATATAGAAAAATTATTGTGATTAGTGGGATTTCATTTAATCTGATGGTTTGTTTAAATTGGGAGAATAATTTGTGACTGCCGATCTTAAAAAATTTCCAGGTTAGAATCAGTGAGTCCTGTTCGATAATTATATATTATTGATAAAATTCATGTTCTAAAACGTTGATTCGCTTAAGTATGTTGAAACAAATAGGCATGATGCTTCTATCGCAATGCATCGTAATAGGTTGTACTGATTTTCAGTCACACTGCGCCAAAATCTCAATCGATCTTTTGAATGCTTGGAGTTCATTTCAATGTCATTTTGTAAAGAAATCATTTTCATTTCTAGTTGCGCTTTGGCTTGCCCAAACTTATCTCTGATTATCTTTTAAATAATTTCAACTTCAATATTTGTAAAAAGATAAATAATAAATGTTACAATTGGCTCAATTTTCCGGACATATGAAAAATAATAGCTATCGAAATCCTCGATCAAACCATTAAAAATATTAACACAATATTCATGGGTATGTGAGGATGAATCTCTATCAATCTCTAGTGACAGCTTAGAAAAATGTTTAAAATTACCTGCAATAATATTCGAGCTCCATAGTTTCACCTTTTGCCAAAAACTTTGAGAAGCACATTTTGCCATTAATATTTAAATATTTAGGAACTGACAGTTAGTTTATTTACTTTTCCTGTGGGGGTTCAACAAGATGAAGAAACAGAGTCACCGGCCTAACCAACAGAAGCAGGAAACAAAGTAGCTTCGAGTACCCTTTTCACAGTTTAAATTTGTCACGTTACCATTGGTACAAATTCAAACAAGGTGAAGAAGGGTAGGCATGTAATGGCCCGTAAGTATAGGTCCTACTGAGGTGTTAAGTAGGGTTGGGCCAGTAAGACTTAGGTACAATTTATAGAAGCTCATGTGGTGATAATAATGGGAGGACTTATATCATTCATAATTTTGGAAATAAACGGTGCAAGGTACTATTTACACTAAGTCATTACTATTTTAACGGCTGGAAATAATATATAAAAATGATAATAACTTTTTACAGCACTCATCATGTGAGCTATTGTTTTATTTTTGCCTTGCAATTCTAAATTTAGTTCATTTAGATTAGTTTTTATATCTGTAGGAAACACTAGGTCTCTATGCCATCATTTCATCATATTGTTGAATGTTGATGGTGCTCCTGGAAGAATGAAATTATTTGTGGATAGCTGAATTAATGTTTGTAAATGTCCCCCAAAGTGCCTGCTGGTGTATTATACAGTGATAATGTATTAAATCTGGGTTTGCAATATTTTATAACAAATTGCAATAAAACCATTATTGGTACCCGTCAAAGCTGGTGTCCCATCGGTGGTACTGCTGACCAGTTTGTTTAGTGGGATATTGTTTTCACTAATTAAGTTTTGAATGGAATTGTAAATGTTTGAACGCCGTATCTATCCTTTAAGTGCTAACAAGTTTAAACATTCTTATTTGATATCGAAATATTTTAACACTATAAACACAAAATATTACCAATTGAGCTTTGTCAACTACGTCGGTGGATTCGTCCAGTTGCATTGTCAATTAGGTGAAAGACGCTATTATTGATTCAGCCTAACCTGAGACCTGAAGTAAACAAACATTCCCATATCACTACGCGAAGGTGTGAAAATGGCAACATAGTCATATTTGAACTCTAGTGGCAACACTGTAATGTATCATACACTTCCTGTCAGTAATCATTCATGAAAGCATGCGGTTGTCTTGTTAGCAATATATTATTCTAATTAAAATATACAAGCACGATTTAAACCAGCTATTAAAGTCATTTATTTAACCCCACGAACCTCTCTAATAATAGCTGTAACAGGTTATGAACCCAGATAGCATGATTGAATGGATAAAAATAGATTCGGAAAATTATTTTTTGTAACACGGCGTGGTGATCGTCTGTCAGCAGATAGTGTGGTAGTGTCTTTATATTTTTAAAAGATTGCAACAAGTATGGATAGAATATATTTAAAAACGGGTGTGAAGCTAGACGGAAGCTCAAATTGGAATGCCTGGAAATTCCATATTAAAGTTATGCTACAAGCAATGAGGTTATACGACGTGGTCAACGGGAGTGAACAAAAACCAGCGGAAACAGCTACAAATCATGCCAACTGGATCTCAAAGATGGGAAGGCTCAAGGAATTATCGTGACACATCTGAACGAAAAAGTTATAGTTCACGTAATCAACACATCAGCCACGGAAGTGTAGACAAAACTGATGGTGTTATATGAGAGAAAGTCTGAAACCAGTTTGCACCTAGAACAACAAAAATTCTTCTCACTGAAGTGTCAAGCAGCAGAATAAGAAAAAGATGATATTTTAAGCTTTTTTGCGAAGCTCAAAAAAAATTCGAGGAAAGATAGCTCAGCTGGGAAAAAAAAAATCTGACAAAATGTTAATCACGAAGATATTAATGTCGTTACCAAGTAAGTTAAAACATTTTGTCGCAGCCTGGGATTCTCTACCAACGGAAAAACAAAGCATTGATGAGTTGAAAGCACCCATACTCGTTGAGGAGTAGCGGACCCATGGGATTCATATACCGGCAACTGCAGGGACTTCAGTGGCACTGGCTAGCAAGAGTTACCAAAGTGCGGTAAACTGTTTCACATGTGGTAAAATGGGTCACTTCAAGTGAGACTGTAAATCATCAAAGGGGCCGTGCCATTTTTGTAAAAACATCGGTCATCATATTAATGAATATAAAGTTCGACTAAACAAATTACGGCATAAGGGAAGCAATAGTGCAAATTCAATTAATGATACTAAAGGGAACGCATTCATGGCCAACTTCGATAATAAGCAAAATTGGTTAGTCGATACCGAGGCAAGTGAACATATGTGCCACGTAAAGGAACTATTTGCAATATTTGCAGCATACATTGAACTATCCATTATTAAACAGATCGTAATAGGTGATGGAATCAATCTGGACGCGGTGGGCTATGGAACGATCGAACTAAAATCATAAAATAATGAGGAATGGATTGAAACAACTTTGAACAATGTATTGTATGTACCTAAAATGATGGTGAACTTATTTTAAGTGAGGAGTGTTATGGATAGAGGCTATCAAATGACTTTCGACAATCAGTTGTGTAAAATAATAAAAGGTGGCAAAGTGTCTGCAATCGGGCATAGACATAACCAGATATAGTTCAAATGAACATGCTGCTATAGGGTATGGGAAGGACAGTCTAACGGAGTGGCATGAACGACTAGGTCATCAGAATGTGGAATATGTGAAGAAGATATTGAGCACAAATAATATAACATATGAAGCAGATGGAAAAAGTTGTGATAGTTGTCTAAAAGGAAAAATGCATAAATTACCATTCAAGTGAAGTTAAACCTCAATAACTCGAACCTGTGAACTAGTACACATGGATGTGTGCGGACCAATGGAAATGCCATCGCTTGGTGGTTCAAAGCATTTTCTGTTAATAAAGGATGATTATTCTGGCTACAGACATGTGTATTTCCTCCAAAATAAAAGTTAAGTGACAAACAATATGAAACAGTTTTTAAACCTAGCCGAGCAAGACACGGGAAACCGAGTAAAAATAGTACGAATTTATAATAGAACTGAGTTTGTAAACAGTGAACTGAGAGGGTTTTATGATGAGAAAGGCGTTAGACACCAGGCATCTGTGACGTATACTCCTGAGCAAAATTGGAAGATGGACAGGGGTAATCTTACCATTGTGGAAGACTCAAGGTCCATGTTAATGGATAAAAACTTAAATAAAAATTTATGGGCTGAAGCGGTCAACACAGCCTCATTTGTGTTAAACAGAATAGACAAAACTCCATTTGAACTCTGGTTTCACGAAAAGTATGATGTAAACAAGTTAAAGATATTCGGTTCTCAAGTGAATGTACATGTCCCCAAACAGAAACGCCGGAAATAGGACCCGAGGTGTGTGAATGAACTGTTCGTTGGCTACGGAGAGAATACAAAAGGATACCGGATTTACTTTCCCAACACAAACACAGTGGAATTAAGAAGAGGTGTAGCATTTGGAAAAGACAATGAACCACGTCAAACCAATAATGAAGTTGAGGAGGTGATTGAGAATCTGCAGTGTAAATCGTACAGAATTGATGAAGATAGTGATCCAGAAACGCAAGAAGCAAGCCAGCTAGAAAAATCACAAGAAAACTCTGATGGCGCAAGAGAATCTGGGAAGCGATTTACAAAGAAATTATGAAATGAGTTTTATAAGCATGCTTCAAGAGCCAAACTCACATGAAAAGGCAATAAATAGTGCTTACGCTGGTAAATGGAAACATGCTATGGACAAATAATTAAGTGTACTACTCTAAAACAACACGTGGACAGATGTGCCAACTCCAGAAAACAAACGGGTAGTAGATACAGAGTGAAACATGAGAGTGTGGGAAATCTATCTCAATTTAAAGCACGGTTAGTAGCCAAAGGGTTTCCAGCAAAGTGAAAGTTTTGAGATGTATGATGTGTATGCTCCTGTTGCGAAAATTACAACATTTAATATTGTATTGGCTGTTGCAAATAAGTTAGGTTTACCAGTCCATCAAATGGACGTTCAAAGTGCTTTTTGGTATGGCAATATCAAGGAAGAAGTGTACATGAGATTACCTGCAGGTTTAAACCGCAATGATAATACTGTGTGTAAACTCAATAAGTCAATATATGGCCTAAAGAAGTCACCAAAATACTGGAATTTTAATTTTAATGACATAATAACAAAAAAGGGATTTGTTCACTCTCAAAATTACTTTTGTTTGTATACTAAATGTGGGACCTAAAGCAAATTTATTTATTGTTGATTGTAGATGATGTTTTGTTGCTAGGCACAAGTAGAAAAGAAATTGATGATTTAAAAGCTTATTTAGTGAAATTTTTTGTATGAAGGGATTTAGGTTTGGCAACCAACTACTTAGGTATGTGTATTAACCAAAATCTAGAAATAGGTGTCACTGAACTGAACCAAACAAACTACTTAGAGCAAGTATTAATACGATTTGGTATTGTAGAGTCTAAGCCTATGTCCACACCAATGGAAAATAAGTTTCAATTTGTTAAGTCTGAAACAAGTGATCTATTATTAGAGTCAAAATGTAGACAAATAATAGGGTGTCTTATGTATGCGGTCACAGGAACACGACCAGATTTGTGTACTGGTCTATCGTATTTAAGTCGATACCAAAATTATTCCAATTAAGCATTGTGCAAAGCTATTAAAAAGTGTTAAGGTATGTTAAAAGTACATAACATTTGAAATTGATCTTTAATAGCTACTCAAGCAGTGAAGTTTTGTGTGGGTTTGTGGACTCTGACTGGGGAACTGATACAAATGATAGAAAGTCCGCATCAAGTTTTGTTTTTAAAATGTTCGGGTGTATTTTTACTTGGTCGTCAAAGGAACAACAAACTGTAAGTCTGTCTTCTACTGAAGCAGAGTGTATTGCATAAAGTTCAAGTGTGGTTGAAGTCTGTTGGCTGAAAAAGCTAATTGATGATTTTAAGTTATTTAGTGTTAATCTAGCTGCTATCTATGTCGACAACCAAGCAGCAATTAACCTAGGTAACAATCCTGAAAACAACAAGCGAATTAAACATGTAGACATAAAGTTCAATTTTGCTAAGCAAAAGATAGAAGAAGGTGTAACTTTAAAATATATAAAGTCTGAAGACCAAATGGCTGATATATTTACCAAACCATTGGCAAAGAGTAAGTTTGTTACTTTTAGAAACATGTTCTGTGTTATGTAAGAAATTAAGGGGGCGCCGCCATTCAATATCAAATAGTAACTTGTTGAGGGGGCGTGTGAAAAATGCAACATAGTCATATTTGAACTCTGGTGGCAACACTGTAATGTATTTATGACTTTCCTATTTTCTCATAGGATAAACATCAACTTCAAAAAATCTAAGCTTTTGTGCTAAGGGTATAATGACAAAAAATTCTGAGCTTTTAAGAGTTACTGACAGAAAACAAATTTGGATTTTAGAGCTCAAACAAGGGACGTGAATTTACAAGAAAGGTTGCTATTACAATTTTCTTAGACACAATAATAATGTAATATTTACGTTTTATTATACATAGTATGTTATTATATAATTATGTAATTTATGTTTAAACTTATCCAAATAATGTTGAACGGCAATTTATCCACTTAGTGATTATATTAAGAAATTAAGGCCATTTTCTAACCAAAATATAAACGAAATTTATATATATGTACATATAATGTATATAGGTACATATTATGTATATGTATATATACATATTCGGTTCTTAGTTCTGTGAGAGCTTATCAAATACCTCGGGCTATTCACGGGAATAGCCCATGCCAGGGAGTGAACCTACATCGGTGATACGAACAGCCAGAGAGTGGACCTGCTTTTGTGATGCGAACAGCCAGAGAGTGAACCTGCTTCGGTGAAACAAACAGTCGGAGTGGACCAGCTTCGGTGGCGCGAACGCAAAAGAAAAAAGAAAAAAAGAAGAAGCATGAAAGTACTGTTTGTAACAGGCGATCCGAACATAACTACTATCAAGATCACTGTATATTTTTCAGGAGAAGAACGGAGGGGAAGAGTATCCCTTTGTCGCCACATATGAGAGCTCTGTGTCCAGTGGAGACGTAGTGTTCCTACCAGACGAACCGATCAAAATGATGCAGTCTGGACAGTTCAACAAGGTGCCCTACATCATTGGAGCTAATTCCGAAGAATACAGGGAATCTGCCACGTGTGAGTCATAAGAGAATATTTTGCTAGCGTCCCATATACACACAAAATTTAGTAGTAATTATCTTATCTGATATTTAAAATAGTTACTAGATCTACTTTCCCAATTTTTTAGTCAGATAATATTATCAGTATCTGTCACTTTTGATTTATATTATATATATATTACATCACTAAAATAACATTATTAATAACAAATTCTTGTACTAAATACAAATCAATATTCATATTGTAACGATACTGATTTGGACCCCTCTCATATATTTAAAAAGTCATGGATGAAGTAAATTTGTCTTTAAAGTATTGTATGTAAAATATCCTTTCAATACTTCATCCATGGAGAATCACGCACTTTTCAGAAATAGTATCGAAGGATTGCACTATTAAAACTTTTTTTTTAAAGTAAGTCCGTAATGTTAAAAAAAAAAGAAAAAAGCAAGTGACGCTAGCTCCCTCTACCCAATAGGAGACTAGCCTTCATAACACCTGTCGCCAGGATGCATTCGATTTGTTGGTTTTGACACTGGTCATGAAAGGTCCAAGGGGCAAGGGGTAGGTCATATATAAGCTACTTGTGTGTATGAATATATAGAACCCTTGCCACCGCCGGACTCCACTGGGACAACCGACATGGTTTTTTACGAGTCAGAGAATAATACTGGCGCCGTAGTCGGCCCCAGATGGGGAATGGAAATGTAACCATCCATGCCAAACCAAATCCCAGTACAGTCAAACCTACCTACCCATTCCNGGAAGCACGTTACGCCATCACTCACAAGCAATCATTCCTACTATACCCACCTACCTGATCCCAAGAAAAGAAAATCCTTCCAAACCCCCAAATCACAGCGACATCATTCACAATCACCATTATTTCACTCACAGGGTACTAATTTATTTTATTGTATTTATTGCAGCATCATCCAACGGTTTCACCTATTCACTGTTTTCACCTTCATATCATGAGGATAAGGGCTAGCGACTGCTGCCTGTAACTCACAAAGCATAATTAGCCCTTTCTAGGATGACCTAGGTTGACGTTTCTGTCAATTTGGATATTCCTAGTCGGGCAACAGCCGTACGGCGAATATATAGAGTAATCACAGAAATCTACACAGTGCAGGTAGGAAAAATAGTAGTGATGTAACTCAATAGAGAAAAATATTAACAGTTCCGGCGACATAAATCTACAGAACGTTGTAATAAACCAGTGCCATGATATAAATAAACGTGTACAATACTAAAGTTTTTATTTATTTAATTAAATTATCTCACAAACATTCTGTACCGCTTTAATTAGTGCTCGATCACGGGGAAATTATCAGCTGATTAAATGGCATAACTTTAACCAGCGCCCCAAGCAAACGTGGTGCATAATAATAATAATTCCGTATCATCATAATTGGCGCTCGATCACGGGGCTATAAATACCAATTATCTCACAATAATTCAAGAACGTTTCAATGTTAAAAAATTATCATGATCACCATTTACCACCGTGTATAAAGGATTTAAATTCGAAAGCTTCTAATCTAATGTACTATTAGATGAATATAAATTATATTAGATAAATAAATATGATTTAATTTTGAAAATGACAAATTTATTAAATTCAACTAATTTGAATTATAACATTACCGAAGTAGAATACGTCTAAATCTGTCCACTCTGTTACTTATGTAAATTTAAAATATTTCACCACCCTACAAGAGTTATTACAATAAATATATATTATGTGTACGTTTTTATCTACGATTGACAATTTGGTTTTAATGTAGGATTAACCATAGTACAAATAAATGTAGCTATAATTATTAAAATATCTCAAAACTTTTCCAGCTCTAAACAACACACCATCGAGTTGGACAAGTTTGAGTAAGAGTTTTGAAAGATATGTTCCTCTCGACCTTGGTCTAGAACGTGGTTCTGAACAGTCCCTGCAGATCGCAGAAAAGATAAGAAAGTTCTATTTTGGCGACCAAAACATGTCAACAAGCACAGTTCCCCAGTTCTGTGACGTAAGTAGCTCTAGATAATAAGTTTATGAACATGGTAATATAAGGTGAGTTTACGTGGTTGCCTGGTATCGATGTTTACGACCAGAGCGTTTTCACGGTTGGCCTGGTATCGATGTTTACGACCAGAGCGTTTTCACAGTTGACCTAGTATCGACGTTAACGAAATGTTTATGACCAAGACGATACCAGAGCTTGGTTTGGTAAGGTTTTCCTTGACCAGACTAAAGATTATGATTACGACCAATGAGCCGAGAATTTGTGTGCCAATTTCAAAACAGCATCACTTCTTATTTTGAATTTAAACGAGTATAACTTCATAGTCAATGGGTTTTAAGTTTTTTTAAATTAAAATGGACAGCAATTACTAGCTAAAAATACATTAAAGTAAGTTAAAGTTACCTAAAAACCGTTTAGCTATGGATAAAAGAGAGTACTATATAATCTAGGCCTATTTAATATTACATACGTACCTCATATTTTCTTATGGTTATTTTTGGAAAGAATTAAGAATAGTCAAAATATGCACCAATCTAACTAAGAATAAAATTAAAAAGCTCATTTTCCGTTGATTTGCAGTACATGTAGTAGGATTACATACATTAATCTATCAGTTGTTAGAGCTACTCCACCCCGACCACCATTTTTGTTTAAGAAAAACATCTCAAAATCGTTTTCACACTTCACCTTGGTCAGAACCACTTGGTCGAAACACTCGATACCAAATCGTAACCAAGTAAATCACGTAAACTCAACTATAATAACATCTTATCAAAACAAAAATATTTTAAAAACAGTAAATTCTCTTAGAGATGAAATTTTGTTTGGATGGAAAAAAAATAACAAGAATGGTAGGACACAAAAAACTACATAATATATACTTCAAATGGAAATAGTTTAGTTTTTAACACTAGCTTTTTAAAAATTCTAATCAAGTGCAAGTTAAATTTAATTAAGTTAAATCAAGAATAGTTTTGCTAATTAATTTTTTGTCGTGCTTGATATTATCTAACTATCCTTTTCAGCGAATGAGGCTCAAATTTATATTTTAATTCAGAATATGTTAGTAAAGCCTTATAGACAGTCACCATAACTAAGAGAATAGCAGGGAGCAAATAGCTTTGTCTAGTAAAATATCAATTTCATAAATTCGCTTTGTGAAGACTAATTTTCCTTATTTAGGAAGAATTCTCTTTTCGACATATAAAGCTATTCACTCAAAGTAAAATGTACCAAAATGAGGACCACACTTACAGTGAAATTCAAATAACTTATTCAGCGCCCCTGCCCTTTCTATCAGCTTTTTCTAGATTCAGTGGGTGGTACATACAGTAGCCCCATGGCTTCTTCGGTGCTGACTGACAGTTCACAGCTGACTTCTGACAGTCAAAATTTAGGTATATACCTAAATTTTGACTGTCAGAAATGACAACTGCTAAATACATGTTTTTTGCAGATCATATGGTTCGGCGTAGGGATACATAATTTGGTCTGGTAGCTTTTCAGAGCTGTCAGAAGTCAGCTGTGAGCTGTCAGTCAGCACTACAGAAGCTAAAACTGAGGTATACACATATCTTAATAGATGGTTTTTTAAAAAAAATTGTGTGAATAATATTAAAAATCTTTGAACATAGATGGAAACTGACATTATGTTTGTGAAAGGAGTTTACAAAACTTCAACTGAGTTTGTGGCTCATTCAGATGCTCCACTATACAACTACCAATTTTGTTATGACGGAAGACTAGGAGTTTCCCGTGTTCATGGGTCCAACAGCACAATCTATGGTGAGGAATATTAATATTTTTAATTGTATTGTATTGTATTTATTATAACCACGCCTTACTTTCAACCACATTTAGAATGTTTTCTAAAATGTTATTTTTAATTGTGTTTTTACGGTATCGTCACAAATCATATCTTACATGAATTATCTATCATATATTAAGTGTGACTAAAATTGATTAATGTAACATGATCGGTAGATACCTTAAATACCAGAGTGAAATAAGTGCCAATACAAAAGTAATATTAGAATAAATTATACGAACCTTCAATAATTTAGTTGAGAAGATGGTTTTCTCTTCTTTATTTAATTGACCAGTTTCCAAAGCTTAGTTTGCATAAAATATGGTGTCAAAGTGAGCTATTGGTGATAAAAAGTATGATATTAGGCAACGTTTTAATTATTTTTTTAAGGGTGACAAGATTAGTTTGCCTGTTCTCTATGATTCAGAGAATATAATAGTACCATAGTGGAGCACACCAAGGTAAAATTTTAATCTTGAAAATAAACGAAGTATACCTCAGAAGAAATATTTTCAAATGTCATACTAACTTAAGGAATCAAACTAACTCATTAATTCAACAAGTTTAATACACTTGGAGGAACGTCTCAAAATCTTAACTTCTAGGACAAACTATAGTTTTAATGTGCTTTATCACATCTTATTTTAATACAATCGAGTGATTTATTTCTTAGGTCCTAGTCATACTGACGAGCTGAGCTACATTTTCTATTACACGGCAGTTACTACCCCTTTCCCTGAGAACTCTACAGAGATGATCACTCTTCGCAGGATGGTGTCTATTTGGACCAACTTCGCCAAAACTGGGTGAGACAACAATACCCTCCTTGTATACTGAAAGATAGTGAGTTTACCTTGCTTGATTCCACTATGGTGGAATTTGTATGATGGCCCACATTGAGCTCTATGATATAATTGGATGAACATCTGTGGCTGAAATATTCGTTCTGTCGTCTGCACACCATTGTGTAAGAGAGAAGAAAATTCTAGGGTATTTCTTTCTCTCTTACACACATACAAACATGGCATTTTGATCTCGTTTCCTAATTTGTACCAACATATGAGATACGTCAATGCAAGATTAAATAAATAAATTAGATGTACAACAGCTGTAGTACTTACAAATGTTGATTATAAGGAAAAAAGAATGAGAATAAATTACAAGTTTAACCAATCATTTTATTAATATTCAAACAATTCAATTGGAAGTATATAGTATTACAGTTAGAAAATATTCAAACTATCCATTGTTTAAACTTAAGATTAAGAACGGATATAATTATATAAATAACTTGACAAAGGAGCATCAGGTGGGAAGCACCTAGGTACACCCTATAACCCACACTTAGGTGTAAATAAGAAAGCTTGTAACTCGTTAAAGCAGGACAAATACTAATTTATCAAATGGGGTGAAAGGCAGCAACTCCTCGGTAATATTAATTAGTGGCGATAATTAAATCTAATTACAAATTTACCATAAATGATTTTACTCCTGCCTGCTGACTGAAACTTCCAGCTATTGCACTTATAACATTATAAAGAACCAAGCCACATAAACTTAGCCCTAATTTAAGGAGCTACAAGGGAAGTAATTAGCATGAGCTAATTAACGTGAGTTAACTCCATAGAGAGTTAGACATCATAATGTTATAACTTCCTAGAAGCAAAACTATAATTTTACAACAAGCTGAACTACCAGGAAACTAGATGCTACTGATACTATGGCTGGACTCTTCCTAATTAGTACTGCCTGAGCAATCAATAGTATCTTAATTCTGTTACCCTACTAACGGGACAATATTACTAGACAAAATAGTGATCTTTTTTTACTAACGTTAAAGGCGCCACAAAAGGACCGTACACAATAGACAAAACCCCGTGGGCCACTGCTATGGACAAGTAGCACTTCCACAGGTTGTGTACCGCAAACTGGTACACAAACACATCAGAGACAAGTGTCAGCTACAGACCCAATTAGGTCTTGAAACAAAGCAATAGATAATCTGGTATCCTGCATTATTAAATTCTGTTCTTTAAACTAGCCGCAGCATGGTCTTGTAGTCTAATACTCTAAGGAGTCTAATCTTGACCCTAATATTTGTGACTAAGCCTAATAGACCTAGAAAGGTAGTGCATAAAGCTATAAACTATGCCATATGGGCATAGGGAAACCAGCCAGTAGTACTGACATAAAACAACTACATCATAAGGACATTGAACAATAGAGTTCAAGGCTCAACAAAATATTACGACATCCCTCAATACTTATAGTATCCGCCATAGCTCGCTCCGCGGTGAGGAGGTGAGAAAGACGCCTCAACCATCGCGGTCTTCAATACGTGTTCCTAGCTTATGCTCGTGAATATCTTCTAGCAGTTCCTCTGTCAAGTGGTTACAATAAAATAGAATATACGTGAACCAAGGACAGGCCTATTTATACCAGTGGGACTAATACAATTTGGCAAGGTTTTCTCCACGTACGAAGAGGGGGTAGTAATAATCAGACATCACGCTAGCCGACCACTAGGGTTAGCCGATGACTGTTGGTATCTTCTGGAATGAAGCCTCTCTCATTTACTCGTCGTCTGGCGCAAGTGTTAGATGTGTTCGTGTTGGTCTTCCAAGCCGAGTTGCCTCGTTCGCTGGGGCAACTTTTGATGAGAATAATTGGGCGTCTCCCGCTTGTGATGTCGCAGTGAGTCTATATCTGCCACAGATTATTAGAACTTATTAGATCTGGTAGTAATAGTTCTAACCTTTTATAGGGCTTCATTGCGTTTACGTGTTAAAATTAGTTAACACGTTAGAATTGTGTTAATAAGAGGTTTAAAGAGCGTAACTAAGTTTTACAGTAGTGTTTATTTTAAATAAGTTGATGTAGGCTAATATAGTAATACTTCCTACAAACCTATAACCTAAATGATAGGTTGAACATAAAACTAATAGCATATTAAATTATATACCCATTTTATCAGCCACATTATCAAGCAAATTTATCATGCTATTTTTCAGGGTAGACAAAGTTTTATTTTGATCTATTACAAACAATATAGGATTGCTACTTTTCTTGTTTTCATTATACTGTAGCGTGTAAAATAGAGCCATATTATAATAAATATAGGTAAGACTTATACCTTTCAGGGTAAACATTATGATCAAATATAGATTTGGCTTAACTGTGTTAATGCTCAACCACAGGATTATATGCATTATATCTTATAATTTTATTTCATGTATTAGTAAAATGAGTTAAATTAAATATTATCTAATATTGTGAGAAATAAACATTCAAGCAGCATGTTAAATTGTTTATTTTTTTAAACAGAAATCCTAGTGCTGGTCTTGATATCTTATGGAGTCCCAATACAGCCAGTGATCACGTCTACCTCAAAATAGACGCTGATCTAAGTCTGGAGAAAGATTTGGAGAAGAAGAGGATGGCCTTCTGGGATGAGATCTACAAGTCCGTTGGCAGATAAAAACGTCCTATTATCTACAAAGTCACGGGCAGGCCATCATTTTAATGAGTTATGTATTTAAGTGATGTAATAAACACGCCACAAGTTGGATTATTAAACACATCTTGAGTTTATATTTTTGCGTGTTTATTGTATTATTGCTGTATTAATAATTCCTTTATTTTTGAAGTCTACCGATACTATTATATCAAAACACAATAGTCACCCAGCAAAGTTTCAGCAAGGCCAATGATTTAAAAACATATATTTGAAACACATAATGTTTTTAAGATACATTTCAACGATACATTAATGATATTATTTATACACCCTTTAATGTACCGGTATGCCCTTTGCTATAAGTAAGAAAATAAATTCAACCTTCTAATAATTTGTATAATGTATATAATATTATTTTAGAACGTTATCTAATTTATTATCTAAATTAAATACACATTCTTCAATCCTTCATACACACAAGGACACGACTCTAATATAATACTTCGACTTTTACAATTTATCATATTTGAAGGTTTCTATGCAAGTTTAAAAAAAGCCTATGTAATATTAATTATTTTTACGTTTTTCAGACACATTTACTATGTATAGTGTGACCAGTAGCAAAGCGTGATGGTAATTTTTGGGTAAACCGAGACATAAAGGGGGCAGGGCCTCACTTAACGATGTCGGAAATGGGATTTTTATAAAGTTATATAATACAGTTCTGGCAGACGATGACTACTACTACTACTACTTCAAATAATAAATAAAGTCATTTATTTATTATTTGTTATACCTTCTGTGAAATATCTAATTTTGGTCTTGCTATTTTTTCTTTTAAACGCACATTTCGTTCAAAAGAGACCTCAGTACAATTATTTAGCAAAAAGCCAACTGAATCTAAAGAGTTCATTGTTGATGTATACAGCTTCTCCCATTTTTACTTTCTCTCTATCTTACAGGTAGAGAAAGTATGATGATCGTCAAAAAAATCGAACTCGAGATTTTGATGAATTTTGACGTTTCATGACTTCCTGAATCCGAAAAAGTGGTTTTTGAATTTCCGTCTGTCTGTCTGTCTGTCTGTCTATCTGTCTGTCTGTCTGTCTGTCTGTACCTCCAACTGGAGCCTAAACTATTTTACCGATTGAGCTGAAACTTGATATCTAGGGTTTTCATAGGGTTGCCCCGAGGGGTTTTTGGAATTGGATATCTACCCCTAAAATTAAGGGTAGTTTACTGAAGGGAAAAAAGAGAAAAAGTCGATTTTCTCAAAATCGGCTCTAACGATTTTGATTAAATTTCANTCTTAGGTGGACAAAGATGCGCCTCTTTTCTCATTGATTCTATATCATTGTATATTATTTTATGCGTGTTCTTATGTGGAGTGGTGATGATACAATGTACATTATTCCGTTCAGAAATCTTACGAGTTTATAGAAAGAGAGAGAAAGTCTGTGCGGTGTGCCGTACCATTTATTTTCTACGTTACATACACTAAAGCCTAAAACATTACTGATATATATATATATATATCATATTACAAATTTTAAAACAACTCAATAAAATAATAAAATTTAAGTCACAATCACTAAACTAAACTAATCTACACTGAAATAAACCCTTGAAACACACTATGTATACTTATCTTGCCAAAATAAATTGACACATTCGCTTAACGTGCTTGCTAACATGTCAATACGCCTTTTAAAAAATGACCATTAAAATGTCGATCTTACATCTGTTTTATTTCAAGGGATGCTTTCTCTTCTTTTTCAAAACCTTTGTGGATAGCTGAGCTCATCATGTCTGCCCTGATGCCTCGCTAAAGATGCGACAGTTACTCAACTATATTTATTTTAAAATAAATATACCGGCACGGACTTTAAAACTATATAACGACTAAATTCTCTTCTCTTACCTGTTATGTTTGTTATTCTTTGGGCTGAATGGAGAAAGTGTCGTTTCTAAAGAAGCTTCTCTTCGTGTAGTTGATATTTTTGTTTGGGTATACCATCCGATTTGTTCTTCGACTATTTGTTTTGACGATTCTTTAAATAAGCCATTATTTTATGTTTATTTTATTATTTACTCTACACTGAATTTTACTACCTGGATGAATATTTTTAAGATAGTTCGAAAATTTTATGAATGATTTCTATATTTTGCTTTTTTTTGATAATTATTGTTACCAAACAACGATTTTATTGATTTGTTGTATATCAATATCTGTAAGTTATTGCTATTAATTTTTAAAACACTTGTACAGCGTGAATTAACTATTTTTGATATAGCTGCTCTATTTAAAATATTTAAGCGCGAGTTCGAGAAAAATACCATTTTGGCTAAGTGCACTCATCATAGTTATCGTTTCAATCTATATATTGATATGACAATAATATTTATTAATATAGTTAATAGTTATAGTTTCACATAGTTTGTCAACATGCTAAAAAGATACCATAAGACTATGAAACCATGCAGATAATAAAAACCATCAATATTTTGACTTAATTAATTGAAATAATTTAACTACTCCTGGACAAACTGGGGGTGGTTTTCTCTTATCCCACCAGACGAAAAATAATTAATTTCTTATAAATGAAATCATCATCACGTATTTATGTTAATTAGGCCTATTCGTATTAGACCGTATTAAACATTTATCTCAATTTATTAGGATGGATTGCGGAATCAGGACGAAATTACGTTATAGCCATATATTGTGTTGACTAGTGGTTTTTCACATTATTCACTTGACAACAATGAAATTGGTTTATGTGAGGAATATTTATTTAAAATATTTACACAATTTCCTTTAATTTACCATTGTCGTATGCGTTTTCAAACACATATAGTTAATTGTTGATAAGCTCTATTTAAATCTATGGCAACACAATTGCGCAAGAGACCGGTTATGAAAATAAATTGGGATTAATTTGGTCAATAAATACAGATGCATATGTTTTATAAACCAGTGATGAGGAGAGAGTGATTAACTATGACCACTCTCAAAATTCTAGTTATACCTGAGACCATAGAATAAGTAGACTTTTATAAATAATTATCCAGTTTAAGAGAAAAATGTTCTCTCTATGGTACATAATGATATTTGGGAATGAGTTGATGAAGGCGTGGGAAAAAGATGATAATGAGTATCCTAGAAATGAGGAATCAGCCCCTCCCCCAGAAGATGCAGGAAAGGTAGATAAAACTGATAACGATGGACCAGAAGCGACAACATCGGCAGAACCACCTCCACAAGAAGAAATAGAGAATACCCCTCCAGATGAAGACACAGAAACACTTCAAAATGAAAAGCCTCAAGATGAAAATATGGAACCTCCACCGACTAGCATTTTAACGAGTATTGAAAACCTTCCAGTGAGGACGAGTAACGAAACAGATCAATAAATGACTTTGGGACTGTGCCCAATATAGGTCACTAAATCTGTTTTATCTACAAAAACTAGTATTTTACAGACATTCTATCACAGAAAAAATAAAATATAATACGGTACTTATGTTTAAATTTATGATTGTTTCCTAAATCTAACAATGATAATATGTTGATACTGAACATATTCCAAGTAGCTTGGAAAATATTATTATATTCAAACAATCACTATAAACGCTTATTTGCTAAGAAGAACGCTTAAGAAAGTAATATTTATCTTTAAGAATATAAACTTTTGTTTCAATTCTCTTCGGTCAGGTAGAAATAAAAATAATTCATACAAAAATTGATAATATTACTAAAATGTCATCTTAATTTTTGAAAATTTACTGAATTATTTGAATAATAACTAAATAAACTAATTTACATGATATCGAATGTCATTTATACACAAGTACGGCGAGTTTAAAACATTAAAATGCGATGTATAACTAATTAAGAGGTTTGAGGAAGAATATATTTTCAAGCTCCATATTTTTCTCAGTAACTTTACCTATTTTTTCTTTTATCTCTACGTCTTACTATCTGTTCAAGCTATACTCATTTATGGTAATTAACCTAATGGGGTAAGAATATGAAGGAAGCATTTTAAAGGTGAACTACCCCCATTTACATGGAAGTAGAGTGGGAAACTATTTAGGACAACCATGATTCCAACCCCGATTTCCCCACTATCAGCAGGCCAGTCTAACACGAGAGTAATGGCTTGGATCGTTCGGCCACTGAGGAGGGTTTAACTTTATTAATCGATGTCTTCATTACTTATCTAAGCCAACTAACGAACGATCAGCACCAAATCAAATTAATTTAAGTGAATTATAAATTATCGGATTATTCGATGGTGCCTATCACTGGGTTCGAACACGAGATCAGTTACTCTTATAAAATATTGGCAAATGTAGCCTAGATATTATTAGATCTATTTTTCCTTGCACTGAGCAAACATTTTTATTAATAACAACAAACATTTAAGATTTATTATGCAAAATATCGAGTTTGTAACTCAAATTGTATTTAAGACTAGCCCATAAGGCTACTAGAAGAAGGACCTGTCGTACGACAGAACACCCAATAATAATAATAATAATAATAATAATTATAATAATAATAATAATAATAATAATAATAATAATAATAATAATAATAATAGAAAAAATATATGTATTAGAGATGGGAAATTCGATTCCTCTATACTTATCGATTCTTAAGGGTACTGAGAGGATCGAGAATCGAGAAAATACCTCGATTCTTGATGCCTCGCTTCATAAAGAAACGTGCAAATGATCGTGAATGTTTTATTAAGAGATTAATGAATATAAGATATTAAAGGCCGTTTGTAACGCATTTTTTCGTTAGTTATTCTATATATTTTTATAGTAAAACTTATAAAAGCATTGATTAGATTTGAAAACCTAAAAATTGATGTTTTGCTTCAATATGGAAACATATTTACCGTGGTAGCATAATGTATTCAAGGAAAAAACAAATAAACATCCATATTAACGGATACCAACCCTGGTTAAGAAATATATTACGATTGCTTTGCAAATTTACTGTCACAAATTAAATAATAATAGTAATAAGAATATAGGTAAAGTTTATTTCAAAATTTTAAAGCCAAAATTAGAATCATTACTGTAATTTGTAAAGGCAAAAATGTTTTAAAGATCTAATTAATATTTAATAGACGTTTAATGAAATTTCCAGAATAAAATCAAATTGGTAAAAAAAAAAAGTT
This sequence comes from Timema bartmani, assembly GCA_902151455.1. Lineage (NCBI taxonomy): Eukaryota > Metazoa > Arthropoda > Insecta > Phasmatodea > Timematidae > Timema > Timema bartmani. The sequence continues at coordinate 45,857 of CABFWB010002629.1, read as the reverse complement.
TATCTGTATCAATCATTAATTTAATCATTGCTTATATGTATTGGAATATTCTTCAAACAAGCTGTCTGTAGTAGAATTAATAATACAATTATTATTTATGGAACAATAAAATAGATATAATTCACCTTTGACATTGCAAATTTTAACGATATTTTTGTATACATTTGGGTATTTGTTGATAACTTTTATTGCTAGACAAAGGAAGTAGGTGACTTTAGTTTTTATGAAATTGACGTTTTATAAGTCAACAACTGTGAATTGATAACAATGATTGGAAGTGTTTATCAAACTATTGTTGAATTAACAATGGAAAAAGGCGTAAAAACACGAGGCAACAACTACTCCTTTTATTGCCTTGTTAAAATGAATTAACTTTAGTGAAAAATTACACTAGTAAAATATTAACAATTGATTGCAAAGTTTAAATTAAAGACATGATGTCTAAAAATAGCAAATCAAGACAATTATTTCTTCTGGAAGTCTTGGTGGACAAAGTGAAGATAAAATCCTGGTCTCCTGTCTCTGAGCTAGGAGCCCTTTCAACTCTTAGCATTAAAGTAAAGTTTCTTGGCTTCCCCCACATTAGCATTGATCAAGATGCCGAGGGTCAAAATGAGCCTGAGAATCTCGTTAGAGGCAAGTCTTGCCTGTTACCCATGAAGCCTGAAGAATTGCTTATTAACATGCAGAAGGTAACGTTATCGAAATAATTTATTTTGAAAATAATTTGATGGCTTCCACTATATTGAGGCTATGCCAAGTGTCAAGGTGTTGCGTAAAGAGGCGGAGAGCAAATAAGAATATTTTATGGGGGGAAAATAATGAGAAGGAGCTAGAAAATGAAGGGCACTCCGTCTCAATAGATTTTGGGGCGTTGAATTTGAATGATTTAAACACTCTAGAGATAAAGCCATAATATTCTTCACGTCTCTAAGCCACCCTTGAGAGTGAGGGTGATTGGTCCCCGATGGGGTTCCCTTGCAAGATCAGTCTTTTGTAGACTTGGGTTTCCTTGTCCAGATCAACTGATGAGAAAGTAAACAAGATGACGTAAATATAATATTAAACTAGTTACTTTGGAATATACATTTAATATCACACATATAAAAGATCTGAAATTATATTAAATACAAAAAACTCAATGATGCTCAAGGGATCAAATGGTAATGCCCCCATATCATAAAACTGAAAGTTAATTCTCTTTTTTCTACTCTTTTTTAATCACTCCTCTGAAATAATTGATTAGAAATGAGGAAGGTGTAGTTATAGGTAACCAACCAGCATTCACGTCGAGTGACAGTTGGAAATTATTTAACAGAGCCTCCTCAGTATGCTCAGCCAGAATTCGAACTTGGACCTTCCCATTTATTTCATTTCAATTCAGATACTTTAAAATAATTGAATAAATAAAAGGTAAATAAGAGAAAGAGGAGATATGGGTAAAGTTGCTGGTTGGTACACCTGTAAGATAAAGTCTATCTACGGTGAGAGTGTAGGTAAGTGACTGTTAACAGAAGATTCTTTATTGCAAACATTGGCTGAAAGTATTATTTGAGTCATTTGATAAGACTTATTGATGATATAGTATTACTAAACACATAATATTTCTGAATAGGTTGACATTAGTGACTTCAAGCTAGTGTTTATAATAAAGAACCTTCTGTTAGCTGTCACTCACCTACACTCTCACCGTAGATGGTATATTATATTCCACTATGGTATTGCTTATAAGATTGAGTCGTGTAACGTTATTTGCCACCCTACCATTTATTTCCCTATGTTTTTTCCAATCCTTGTAAATAGTTTCAAATTTATTTTCTTTTGAAACACGCTGTGTCACCGGCGTGACAAATAATACTATTTACATCCATTTAAATAAATTAAAAGGACGGAATATAGAACGTCTAACACTGTTTTAAATAATTTAAATAATTAATTTTGACATAAGGAAGAACACTTACCTTTTATTAAACATATTAATTTCCTTCCAAGAGGTCTGTTGACTCTTCTTCTATATATTTTGAATGTCGGCCATGATTTATTCCAACGCATTTTCAATAATTGTATTTTTTTTATTGTAATCTAAATTAGTACATTTTGTTTAAATTGCTCATTTTTTTAAATTATTTTAAGTACTCTTTCAACTCTTGTAGAGGCTTACAGCATACCATTGTAACATTGACATTGTAATATCCAGGTAAACGTTCCCGAGCACACCCAGTGGTCTCGAGTTTTTAGATTCATCGTGCCTTTGTCCAAGTTAGTCGAGCTAAAGTTTATTTGTATTTATTTTTTATTATTCTTTCTCCTAGTTTCTAGGAGTGGCGCCCAATACATACATTTTTATTCATCTCGACGTTACCCTTTTTTGTTGATAAGACAAGACTTTACATTTATATCAGAGTCGTAATCCATCAGGGTTAGTATACCTTTCTGGGTACGGAGTATTCACTCTGTTTACAGTGGATATTTATAGTACTACCTTGAGAGACTCCACTATGGCCTTATAATTTTAATTGGCACATAGTGGAATCAAAGGTATAAGATAATATATGGGTCTGGCTACTCTTAAGTTCCAGTTATCAGTTATTGAAGCCAAACAGCGATAGTATCTTAGCATATTAGCACGTGTGCAATTCAAATATTGTAGAGAAGTTTGAACCACAAAGCCTTAGTTTTATTGTTTTAAATAATATGGAGACCGTAGAAAATAATTAATAGCTTTAAAAAAATCTTATTTTTAATAAACATGTCAACTACAATAATTGTTTGCTAATGGGTGTAAAACATTTAAATTTGCTTGGTAATGCTAACATATATTCTCTTTACATAAATTATCCCGGTGCATTGGGTCGGTGGAGACTTTATACACATAGTATTGCATTTAAATTATCGTAAGAAAATATATTAACTTCTTTACAATATTTGAATTGCGCGCGCGTGCTAAAATGTCAAGATAATAGCGCTTTTCGGCTGTAATGTCTGATCACTGGAACTTGTACATGCCATGAGTGAGGAGTGTCACAGGGGTGTTGAAAACAAGCAAGATAAACTAAGTGTAACAATTATTGATGTTATATTATTGACAGGCACCTCTGGTAGTATCTGTTAGCGAAAAGAATGAACATAGTTCCTCGCTGCTTGCCCACACGTACGTGAAGTTCAACAAGGGTATGGTTTCAATGGTCCGATCGGTTACGGAAGGCAGAGATGATGATTATATGTGCCTGCCCATCTCTCAGTCTCTGCGCGATTCTTTTCCTCTTCTAGACAAGAAGAACAGCAAGGTGGGAGAGATAACTCTGTTCATCCGTCTTTCCTACTTCGGCCACTCCGTCGTTACACAGTTCAAGCTTGTGGGGGAAGAAAAATCCGTTCTTTTTAAGAAGAGCTAGACTATTTATCCATACCGTCTGACTCATTTCATTAAATCTAACTGTAATAATTAAATAACTATATGTATAAACAAACTAGATGAAATATCTCAGTTCAACAATTATTCCACGATAAGAGATATTTTCCAATCGATTGCACATCAAAATGATAAACATATTTTAATCCGGCACTTTTTATTAAGCTTTTGTTCGGATAATTTTGTTTGGAAAAAAAAATAAACAATAAAGATTGTGTATTTGTTTAAGTATGATAGTGCACTCATTATTTAATTGAAACATTTATTTATTTCAGTCTGTTTATAAAAACTGTGTGACCTTTCTAGCTTACCCACTTCACATTATTTTTAATCTATCACCAACGTGTGGGGTTTATCCAGACAGATCAAAGATCGCCAATGTTGTCCCAATATACAAAAAGTACGTATGACTGAAGATCCATAAAACGTACAGGCCCTTTTAATTACTTTGTACAGCTAGTAAAATATACAGTACAGCTTATTTAGCAAACATTTACAAGTAAATCTGTAACTTACCACCCCTACTATGCTTAAGGCAGGGACAAGCGTAGGTATACAACATAAACAAAGATGAAAACATTAAATAAGCAAATTGTAAGCCTAATTTTAGTGCGCACACAAAAGGCAAGAAAACTGAATATACATAATCATTAAATTACAAGCCCCCTTACTCCAGTGGCTACACTCAATCTAATTTAACAATATCTCCCTGAATAGTAACCCTTAATAGGTACATTATTGAAACTATACTCTTTACATGAAATAACCATATGTAAATTAATATCAATCTCAAAGAACAATTTGTAGATTATAACCAAAAATTCCCTAAACAAATTTTAATAATTCTCTTAATAATTCTCTTAGACAGAAAAAAAAACGTAACTATGCTATAGGCGCCTCTCAATATCCTCAAGATCTCCATGACCCCTCCGGAGATGTCCGCTTCTTTCCCTCTTGACGTTTGGAACGTCTTCTCACGTCAATCGGTGTATGTGGTAAGAATTTTTTACTTTGGGTCAGATCTTGCCTATATTCACGTGTGTGCCAGGTGAAGAAATTGGAGTGAAGGGGAAACTTAGTACGATTACGTATTCAATAGTCAATGAGAGGTCATAGTTGACATAAAGGGTGAGGAGAGCCTTAAAACTCCAATTTGGCAACACCGACCGTTTAAAGTTTCCATGCGTGGGCAGCGAACATGTACAGACTACCGTGATGACTCTCAAGTAGGTATCTCAAGCCACGTGCAGATGCAAGGTCAACATTTGTGACGGGAGGAAGTAAAAGCAAAATATGATTATTTCAATCAACTTAGTGAAATACAGGGTTGAAGAATTAAATATCCCAGAATAAACAGGGCTATTGAAATTAGCGGTTATGACGTCGGGGGTGGAAGTTACTGAACTTGTAGCATATTGTTAGGATGAGTCTTTGCATGCTACCAATTCAACCCATACAGGTTTCTCCAAGGCATTCAATAACGTATCTAAATCATAATATTCTCACTCATAAACTAGAACATTTTTGCATTATTTTGTGTAAATCTCTTAAATTAGATTAAAAGTTACTTAAATGGGATAAAACAATATATAACTTGTTGTTAACAGTTTTTTCTGTCTGTAAATTTTATTATTTTCCCAAACGACCTTGTCTCACTTCTTCGCTCAAAATGTCTACTCTGCGATAACGAAGTGAAAATATACCGTTCAATTGATTCACTAATTGATTGTAGCTTTTTACAATCTGACTTGGACAACATCACAGAATAGTGTAAAGTTAATAATTTCTCCATTAACTAACAGAAAATGGGGAAGTTAGATCAATACATTTAAAAGTGACTTGTGATTTTAAAAGTATGCTGCAGGAATCAGGGGCGCACCTGTAAAATTAATTTTAGGAGGGTCCATACGATGAAAATGTGAGAATCTAGAACCGTGTCCAGGGTATTGACGGGCAAACCTAATGGGAGGACCTAGACGTAGATAGTAGGATAAAATTAAAATGTACCTGTAAAGAATAGGATGTAGTGAGAGGAAATGGATGAATTATTTCAAGATAGGGATAGGTGGCGTACATTTGTAATTGCGAAAATGAACTTACTATAGGCCGCTTCACGCTTAAAATGCAGTACAAGCTCTAATGGACACCTATTATCTCTTTCTAACTTATTAGTTTCCATATAAGTGCTGTCCTATTTCCACCTAGAGGAGTTGACATTTTATAACTTTGAAATAAACGTTGATATTTCTATGAAATTATCATGTTATATTATATAAAATTCAGTGCTGCATCTATTAAAATTAATATAAACCACCAATTAAAAACATATAGTAGTTATTTCTAACAAAATATGAAAATTAGCACTGTGTCCAAGTTTCACAAGTCTCCAACTATTTCACGTCATAAGTCTCGTTCCAAATGTGTGAGAAAGCTAACAACGCCTATAAAGTCTAAAATGTATATATTTTACACGAGGCTTAAAACATAATATTATACCTCTTGAAGTAAAACATGAAAAAGTTTTCTTGCTAAAAACTTTTTTCTTTTGAATTTACATGGGTATATAATGTGAAAGAAATGAAACGAATAGCTAAAATGTATTCTCGAAAAAAACAAACAAAAACTACAGGCCAATAGCACCTCCCATTTATATGGGGTGGCGTTTTGAAATTGCAGATTTTGTAGCTCGATAAAGAACACAGAACTGTTATGCAATTGTATCTTTGTAAATTGAAGAGCCATGTCAGCTTATTACATCCATATAAAAAAAATGATAATATTGGTTACACGTACGACGTTTAGTCAATTTTACATTCATTTTGGAAACAAATCTACTTATTTGTTTTTATAGTTAAATAAGCTAGATTTGGTTGTAATTGCCAAGACAATGTTAAATATTTGAAAATATATTTAATGTGCAACAATTTGTCATACATACCATAATATACTTTAGTGTGAAGAAACCAGCTACCACAGTGGTGGCCGTTTGGTCTAAGGCGTTATACCCTTATTACAATTTGTCAGCGTTAGTAATCAGGCCGGGGTTCAAATCCTGGTCGAATTAACTGGGATGAGTTCAAAACCTTGCCTTAGTCGGCAGCGCGTGATCCAACTGAGCTAGGGGTCTCGGGTTCCATTTTCAGTTTTGTCGAAGATTTATTAGTGGTAAATTGTTGCATGGGTAATTGAATGTTGTGTTTTTATTAGTATTGGGTTAGGTTTTGATTTGTATGTTGATATAATTTGTGTGTTCGAAAGGTGCACGTAAAATACACATGATAAACCAAATAATTATTTGTAGTTTGTTTTATCAAGAGATTTTTTCATAGCTCCAGGAAAATATCCGTGCATTTACACTCAGCAACTTTCCTCATCCTCAATTTTTCCATTTAAATTAATATACGTAGCTGATAGACAAAACACATGCGCCAGACGTAGCACTACGTGCTGAGCTTAGCACCAGTGACTCCCCTTACTTTTCATAGTATGAAAACTAATCATTGCAAGGGATTTTTGTGCAGTGTATATAGTGAGATGTTAATAATAATAATAATAATAATAATAATAATAATAATAATAATAATAATAATAATAATAATAATAATAATAATAATGATGATGATGATAATGAAAATGATAATAATAATAATAATAATAATATTAATAATAATAATGATAATAATAATAATGATGATGATAATAATAATAATAATAATAATGATGATGATAGTAATAATAATAATGATAGTAATAATGATGATAATAATCATAATAATGATAGTAATAATGATACTAATAATAATGATACTAATAATAATAATGATAATAATGATTATAATGATGATGATGATGATGATGATGATAATAATAATAATAATAATAATAATAATAATAATAATAATAATAATAATAATAATGGGGAGATTGTTGTACCTTGATGATAGTGTACCATGGATCACCTTTCTTTTTCCCAACTTGTGATGCAACCTAGGAGACAAAACTTGTAGTAGTTTACGTGTTACTCACCAGAGTGCGGTAAGGACGTGTGGAAGTGGTGTTAATGACCAGATTGTTAGGCTGGGATAAAAAATAAATTTTCTAGTGTAATTTGTAACTATTTTGGGTTTTGGTTTTCATTTTTTTAGTGCCAAGTGATATGGAACCAGGAACAAAATCATAGACCTGTTGATTATTTACTGTCTGATGAGTAAAACTACATGTTGTTTTGTTGAATTAAACATAACCTCTATGCAGTATTGTACCATTAGTCTAATGGGAGTGATCATATGTCACGATTGTAAATCTGGTAAATCTGATAATTTTAAAATGTTGGAAGAAAAAAATTTGTAAGGCAAACTAGAAGATTAAGAAATGTTAACAACGTTTTCTTGTCAAAGAAAACATAATTCCAGGGGAGAGGGAGGGGACCAAGTGCCCCCTTACAGTTAATGTGGCCACCCATGCAGCTGCATCTAATATGTCCTTCACCCTTTCCTTGGTTGGATGAATTCCCCTCGAATCAATCCGATGACCCAGATAGGTAATTTCATCTTCTAGAAAACCATATTTGTCCTTGTTTACTTCCACCCCATAGTCCCGAAGTCTCTGAAGCACTTCATTTGTACGTTTCTTGGCCTCCTCCACTGTACCTGCTATTACTATTATATCATCGATATAACAAAAGGTTTTCTCTAACCCTAACAGAATTCGGTCCATTACAGCCTGTAAAAGAGAACAAGAACTGTTAATACATGGACTTAGTATGCGGACTCTGATCAATCCCACATGCGTATTCACCGTTAGTAGAGGTTGAGACGCTTCACTAACCTGCAATTGTAAGTATCCCTTTAACAAATCAATATTGCTGAATATCATTCCCCAAATAGCTCTTCAAAAATACTCTCCATTGTGGGCAACGGATAGTGTTCGTCTTTCACATATTTATTCAGGGGCACTTTAAAATCCTCAAATAACCTCATTTTTCTATTTTCCTTTGGTACACACTTTAAAGGTGTAGCCCATTGTCTATGTTGAACGGGGTATGTTATTCCCTCATCATGCAAAAACTTTAATTCTTCCTCCACCTCATCCTGCAAAGCGTAAGGCACTGTTCTCGCTTTACAAAATGTAGGCGTGGCTCCTTCTTTCATAACCACATCTACTGTTATTCCCTTAATAGCCCACATTGGTCTGCCAAACACCTCTGCATGCTTAGAAGTCAGTGATTTCACCATACTTGATTGGTCTTGTAACATGTTCCCAGCATACATAAATATTGACTGCCAGTCCAATGTCAACAAATATAACCAATTTCTCCCCAACACTGTCGTAGATCCTTTCCGATTAGAGGAAACTAGTAAAATTGGCAGCTCCATCTTGGAGGATCTATGCATTACTTCTGCCCTAAATTCTCCATTCAAATCTAGAACATGACCCACGTATGAACTCAGAACCACCGACGGCATTCTTAGAGTTTTCATCCTAAACCCTTTTTTATACACACTTTCTGGAATCATAGTGCGTGGACAACCAGTCTCAATCACCATGTCTACTAGCTCACCATCCACTTTCACTATTGTTACTCATTGTGCATCACTGTCACTCACCTCGTCCACATTACATAATTATAGCTCATTCACTTTTTAAAGTTTAAGTCCATTCTTTTCTTTCTTTAATCTACACGTCGTGGCTTTGTTATTTTTCAAGGGACACTCCGCAGCCAAATGCAAAGGACTGTTACACCTAAAACACGCCTTCTTCCCCTGTACTCCCGGATTCTTTCCAGTACTTTTACACACTTGCATGTCCTTTCCTCTCTTCCTAACAAAATTCACCGAATGAGACTCTACCTTATGAAAGGTCTTAAGCTAGTCGTTGGCCATGCCATTAAACACGCCTCCTCAAATGTGAGAATTGTCTCCCTAACTAACTGGCATTGAATAGGTCTGTCCCATAAACCACTTATCAACCGAACACGTAATGCATTCTTGAGAAATGCTCCAAAAGTAAAAGACGCTGCTAGTCTTTTTATTTCCACTACAAATTTAGCTACTTGTTCAAACTCCCCTTGCGAACGCTGGTTGAATACAACCCTCTCCAACACCACAAATTTCGGTGGACTAAAATGACTCTTTAACACCCGAACTATTTGCTCATAGCCAGAGGCAGGTTTTTTTGTTATTGGCGATAAACGCGAATTGTTTTTCTGTAGCTTCAAAATCTATATTTACACGTTTCACAATGTTTATGAAGTGATCCAACATATTTTCAAATCGCGAATTTTCGCGAAATTTTGCTGTTCTCACGAAATTTTAGTATTCTCGCGATTAACGCGAAAAATTAAATATTTTTTTTTTACACTTTAATATTTCAAACAATATTTTGTTGAATAAACATTCCTTCACAGCGTAAAATTTGCCGCAATTTTATTTTCACAGAAGTCTCACAAGCCTTAAGAATGTGTCTGAATCATATATTTTGCGCATGCGTAGTTTTAAAACTGAAACAAGACTGGAAAGAAACGTGTTTTTCACTTCAAAGTTTTTTTAAAAATATTAACGTATCCTGCTTTATTTTTATACTCGCTGTTAGGTATTTGATGCATGCCAGGTATTTATTTAAGTTATTTTGGGTACTCGGTTTATTTTATATTTCACTTAAACCAAATAAAAATATCTCAAACAAGAGATTTCAACTACCATATGTCGCCACCCGCCATCTTGCCGTCTTGGAATGATTAAGTAAATAAAACTCAATAGAATTTCAAAGTAAAGATAAGCCTGTGGCACATTTAGTACAATCAAGAATCGAATCACTGAAAGCGAAGTGTGAATTAGTGAGAGATGGTCAGTTTGGTATCAACGTTGTACAGATGTTAGCCAAAGTTTCACCACTATGTAGAGGACAAACTGAGGAGTGTTTGAAGGCATGTGGTGCACTAACTTGTGCCAAGCTATATTCAATGCTAGCCAAAAATAGTGATGAAATAAAAGTAATAAAATCATTAGGGTACCTGTTTGACCCTACTAAGCTACTGAGCAGGCCTAGTTCAAGTGATGGGAGGGAACTTGAAAGAATGTTCAAGGACCTTCCTGCTTTCCGAGACTTGCAGTGTGATTTTCAACTAGGCCACAAAGAACTGTGCACATTAATTTCCGAACAAATTGACAGTGACTATGTGGATGTGGTAAAAGCTCTAATAGGTTTGAAACACAAAGGTGAACATTTTAATGTTTTTGTAGAAAAATCGCTTCAATCTCTTTGGTTGCCCATTTCAAATGAAGACAGTGAACGGTATTTTTCAACGTACAATTTGGTAGTGACTGATAGACGAACCACGACGAGTGAAAAAAATATTACCACATGCTGTATGCTACAGTTTGGCAATATAGATTAGAGTGATATGCCGGTAAATATTTGTGTCAAATTTTCAACACAAAACACCACCATTTTGAAAAATTAATGAGAATTTTTTTAAAAATATTCACCATAAAAACCTGCCTCTGCTCATAGCTTTGGTCTTTAGGGGCTTATGATTTAAAAAGTTTCAACGACTCCATCTCTTCTTCAAAATGTTCGAATTTAAACGACAGAATGTTTACAAAGAATTTTAAAAAATCTCTAAATACGAATATTATTAATTAAAAACATCACTTAGCACGCTTTCACACAAAACAAAACAAAACCTTCACGTTATCTCTCACAAAAGCAGACTTAAACCACTCGCAAACAGATACACATCGTTCACGCAACTTCCAGTATTACTCTCGTCTCCATTTATGTTCTATCCTCCACAGTATGCAACATTTATAAATGGATATTGCTTTGGCTCCATAAGCCCTGACATTACAAGTAACGAGTTTCCTTTTCTCACTTCTATTCCTCTTCCCGGTTGCGTCAGGCTGCCAACCTTGGACAAATGAAACCAGATGGTTTATTTTCCTTCTTCGCGGCTTCTTTTTCTCAACTACCACACATAAGTCCTGTATTACAATTTAAGAGTGGAACACTCTATAGAAACGAATCTCATAGAGTAAGCAAGTATCACTGCAACTATTTGAGATACGAAAACCGTTATGCATGCAAAGTGGTATTACTATTAAATTTAACCAGGATTTTTTTTTTCAATGTGAATTTATTCTTTCAATGCTATCCTGTTAGAGGTCTTAACTGTTGACTTACTCTATCTGCATTTAAGTCTTCCTACTTGTATTTTCCCATTAAGTTTGTCAGTCAATACCCTGAACATGATTATAGATTCTCCCATTTTAAGAATTCTTATTTAATTGCCTTTTGTTACTATCTTTGTAAACATAAACTTAATTTTTAAGTGGTGTTATTTTATTTCGTTAATAGAATCAAACTATAAAACAAATATATCATATAACGTTAATCTATCTATCTATCTTTTTACATATATCAATTCGCCTTCTCTAGAAGTGATTTTTAGTCCTTTATAAAAAAAACTACCCTAAAAGAGAATCTTTTTTTACAAAATAATTTAGAGATTCTTTTTATGATGAGCTTAATAATAATTAATGGTGTGTGGCAACAATGGGTTTAGTTATTAGTGTTGGTGAATGCATCTTAAGGTTTATTGCTTGTATACATCATATTAAGTGCAATAAATAGCATAGTGCAATATCATATCATTCTTAGAATGTGTTTATGTGTTTATATAGACGCTGGTCGTAATGTGTAAGAAACACTGTTCTGTGTCACTTTTATAGTATCAATATAACATGAAATAATGGCTGGATTCACAGAAAGTGCTCTAGCTAAAAAACTATCCGATTTGAATAGCTCCCAGCAAAGCATACAAACACTATCGCTGTGGCTTATACATCACAGGAAGCATCATGCGACAATTGTGAAAGTTTGGTTTAAAGAACTTGTCAAAGGTAAACTAACAGTAGCTTGTGATATTTTAACCCTACCGGCAGGTAGGTAGTATGCTTGACTCTTCAACTTGGGAGGTCGGAGTTAGATCTTATATGATTGATACCGAGTACGCTGGTTCCTCCTCACTTTATCCGTTAAATATTTAACAGACCGTCAGGCAAATGCCTATGGAGTATTTAAAAATTCACTCTTTGATTAAATAGGCTCAAGTTAGTTTTATTTTAGTTATTGTTAGCCAAAGTAAGCTTTCTGACTTAATTAAATAAAATAACCAGTAACTGTTGTAGGACTAATATTTCACTTAAAACACTCCATGGAGCCAGTCCGCAATTGCGCCATGCCGACTGAGTGGCTGCCGTCTCTTGGCGAAAATAGTGCCAACTTCTATAGATAGAGGGTGTTTGTGTTGAGCACAATGAACCCTTCGGCCCTTTATCTCAATTTTCTAGACCAGAGCTGCTACATTGTAATTCAAGTACCTGCCCAGCTCCTCATTTGATCTCATGAGGCTGAATTTACCCTGTTCTAAAGTCACTGCTTTATAGAAAAATCTGGAATAGCTGCATATTGAATCGGGGACTTTTGGATATATAGCCCGGAAATCTGACCGCCAGACCACACAGCACATTTTACTTAGATACTAACTCATTTAGAACCTTAACCTTATTTTCAACTACTAAGCTTATGTGTTTTTAATTCCCATGAAAAGCATTTAAAAGGTATTTGCTGTGTCCCCTAATACTTACTGACTTAACAAAAGTTATTGTGTCAATTCATGTAGGCCTATGAATTGCAGTGCGCTTGAAGGCCACCCACAAGCCTTATTTCCGATTTATTGAGTATAACTTAGTTATTCAAACTTAGCTATTTGCTTTCAAGAGTTAAATGCAGTAAATATAGGCCTAGTTTGATGGATGTTAATTATTATTTTGCCATAAAAATATAATTTTTAAGACTGCCATCATTTAAATAGTTTTAGTTGGAACCTGTTTATTTCTAACTAGATATCTCAGAATAAAAATATATAAACTTAAACATTTTACCCATTTAGTATTTTTTGATACTTTATTATAATTAATATTTGGTGACCAAGAAAAGAAAGTGCTTAACTTTTTCTGTGTCTCTTGTGCTATTATAATTGATTTTCACTGTTGTACATTAAGGCTATTATAATTGAAAAGGACAAATTACATAAATTTAAAATCAAAACACAAATTAAAAGTTTTTTCAGAAATTATTGTGTGTGTATGTATGTATTCATCCCTCACTTAGGCCTAATCTATTATTGAGTTAAATTGAGTGAGCTATAATCAAGCCCACATTAGTATTATTTTGGGTGGTATTATTATTTAGGCCAACATTCAATGTAAAAAATTTTATCAACCTGATTTATTTCTTTCACAAGTTACAATTTTATATTTACTAAATATCTGAGACATAATACAATTAGCCTACCTATTAAAATAAATAATTGTATTATAAGTATCATAACTAAAATATATTTTTAATATGTTTCTGGACCAACATATTGTTTTAATTTTCTTTCAGCTAAAGACAGCCGCAAGCTTACTTTCATGTATCTAGCTAATGATGTTATTCAAAACAGTAAGAAGAAAGGTCCAGAATATGGGAAAGAATTTGCGACTGTCCTTAGAAAAGCATTCGAAGCTATGGCAGTTCCAGAAAATGATGAAAAAACAAGAAGAAGTCTTGGTAGAATCTTGCAAATCTGGGAAGAAAGAGGGGTGTATGATTCGAAACTAATCACTGAATTTAAAAAAGGTCTAGGTAAGATGATTACGCTTTCACGTGGGCTTATAGGCTATTCCTTTTTATATTTAATTTAAGCTTAAGATTTTAATTTTTTTGTGTGTGCACTGCATCTTACTGTCCATATAGCCAGGCTATCTGCAAAAACATTTTAAAACATGATACAATAAAGTTTTCTGAAAATGATATCTCTTTGTACTTTTTCATGGTGGCTACGGGCAGGCAAAACATAGAAAATCTTGAAAAGACAAAGTTTTTTTTATGTCAGGGTAATCTGGGAAAATCTGCACATTTAACTAAAAATAAAGGAAAACAGCAAATTTAATCAATTTACTGGGCAAAAGCCCCGTTGATTTTAAACCTAAACCCTAAACAAAAGTGAGAGATTTTGTTCCCTCATGTTAACAAAATGCATTGCCAATATGGCTTTCTAACCTAAAATGATTGTATAGTGTCACAAATAATACCTAAAACATTTACTGCTGGGAGTATAACTCTTATAAAATTGTTAAGATTAATTGTTGCTAGCACATGGTCTAATGAGTCACTCTTGCAATAGATTAGACTCCCAATGACAAGGAGATCGAGGTTTGAATCCCCGTCAAGAGTACTTGGAGGAGGGGGTTCTCCACTTTTGCTCTGGACACATGTGGGTACACTTTGACTAAATTCAAGTTTTCTCATCCCAAACACGTCAGTATAATTAATATGCCTATGTAAGTGTATAGTCCAAAAGAGTAGTAAGATGCTGTGCTAAAAAAAAAGAACTTTAGCATGTTTAAAAGCTATTCCAGCAAAGCCTTCACTCACCAAGGAAAACTGTAAAAGTGTAAGTTAAATAAAAATTGTCAGTAAAAACCTGGAAATCTCTGGAATGTTTCTAATTAAATTTCTCTGGCCATCTTATATTTTTAATAGATAAATTTGAACAATTATTGGCTACTCTATTGTAGAAATGGGTTTTACAATATAATAGTCTTTTCCTACTAAAGATTTGTATTTGCAGAGGCACCAAAGAATGAAGACTCCCCACCAAAGAAGAAGGTGAAGGTCGAACTTACTGATGGCCATAAGAAGGATGAAAAAAAGAAGGAATCGAGGAAAGAAACCAAGAAAGTAGCGGTAGCGGCAACGGAACCTGAAAAGAAGGGGAGAGAGCAAGAAAGACTGTCCCGAAGCAGGTCAGAGAGTGAGGTAGAGGTGGAGGTGGATGGGATGAAGGAACTTCATGTCACCCTGTCCCCACGCACTCCAGCTGGCGACCCCCCTGAACCTGAGGAGCTCATTAAGGCACTCTCTGTAAGTTACACCCATCATCTCATTTTGAACCTACAGTGTATGCTCATTGCCTGGAAAAAAGGATCAAATAAGAAAATAGACTATTCTACTGAGAACAAATATTTAGGCTAACCGTTTTATGTTCTCTTTCATACATAAAATGTGCCGCCAACTGGATGATCATTTTTAAAGATTTAATTTTCTTTGCAAGGTAACTATGTAAAGTAGGGATACCTATCAACGCATCTTTCAAACCATGTTTCATTCAAATTCTTGGTGCAAGGACTGGTTCCAAAACATACACTAGTTTGATGACAGTGAAAATAATTTGTCTAGCTACCTGATTTGATGGCTACATGGTCTAAGGCACCACCCTTGCAATATACTAGCCTGCCGATAGTGGGAAGATTGGAGTTTGAATCCTGGTCGGGTCTACTGAAGGTGGTTTTCCTAAATAGTTTTCCACTATTCCTCCATGAAAATGCGGTTACATTTCCACTAAATTCAATCTTCCTCATCCGTAACTCATTAGCTAATTAGTAGGCCTACATATGTGTACAACCTGAACTGGTAATAAGATGCTGTGCTAAAAAAAAGTCAAGTTTTGAGAAAATAGGTGCCCCTAAAAAGGTGGATCTGGTCTTTACAGGGCAAAAATATTTTAATAATTAAACTATGGGAACAATACATAAAGCACATTGTGTTTTATTACTTTTGTATTACATTTTGTGAGCTTGTGTTATTCATATTGTATATTTTGTTGAGTGTACAGTATTATTTGATAACAAGTTTTAAATGTATTATGTTATTTGCCTAGTCTAATGCATATATTAAAAAACTAAACAAACAAATCAGGCAGTGTTTAAAATAAATTGCAAATAATTTTTAATTGAATGTTCCCCATCGGAATGTCAAAGAATGGCAAAAGTGAAAATGAGTAGTAACTCTTACTTTTTTTTGGTGAAAATCTTTTTCCCATTTTTAAATACAATGAGTGAATTTATTTTGAACAGTTGAGCTATGAACCAGACTGGATCGCTTATTCTTTTGTAACTGTGGCTGAAGTGGCCATTTAACAAACACATTTCTGAAGATCAGTTTTGTTTGAGGATGTAATTAAAAAGAACTTGGATGATTACTAGTTCTGTAAAATATATCATAAAACATTAACTAAAATAAATGTTGTTCTAACCAGGACCTGGAAAACTCTGCGTCCAGCGATGCAGCAGTTCGTGAACGCATAGCCAATTTGCCTCCAGAAGTGTCAGAGCTCTCATATCTCACTAAACTTGAAGGTAAACTATCATTATATAAACCAATTTGTGGTAGATTTAATTATTGGATTTCATTAAGTAAAAATCGGCATTTCGATATTAAAAGTCTGTAAATAAAAGGCATTTATCGATTAAAAACCATAAAAAAAACTTTAACCTAAGTGGTATAATTAGTAGTATGGTTAGAAAAATTACATAAATTCAAAATCTTAAATTTTAGATATTTGCCCTCGGTTACAATTTGACTGTCATATTAGTGAGATCATAGCTATATTTTACATCTTATTTGCTGAGGGTCTTGGGTGGAAGGGAATATTTTATCTGGACTGGAAACTTTGATTTGTCATAGGAGTATTAAGAATAAAGTTACAATATTGATGTTGGTAGTTTATTTTTTTGTCATGTCAGGCAAAGAACAATGTTGTTTGAGACTAAGTAAAAAGATGTATAGTTTGGTTATTGCTGGTTCTTAGTAAAACTAAGGCTCTGTGAGTTCTCAGATTTCAAGCTTCGAGCAGAGCTTGTCATTAAAGCTCAGTATCGAGATCGAAAGTTTTGTAGGCTTGTCATTTTTGAGCTTCCTCTAGATGTACATACAAATCAATTTTTAAAACATAATGGTAAGTATAAAATATAGACTATTTAATTTATATGATATCAGCAGGTTCCTTTTGAAATATTTTGGTAACTTAACAAATTGTTAAAATTAATATCAAATGTCACATTTATAACATGATAAAGCTCTAAAACTACTTTGGATTGATAAACTGAGTCAATATTTTTGTCCATTTTGATTTATCCTCAATTGAAGTTGCATTGCCATGACAAAGCTATGAAAATAAAAGTAGCTAAATAGATCACTAAATACTTGAAAAATCATTATTTTTACTTTATTTACATGGTCCCTTTCCAAAATTACAATTTCATTTAAAATAAATTTAACATTGAGAATACATGTTGTGATGTTATTTTTGGTTAAAAGAGTTACTTATAATATAAATCTAATAATCAGTTGACTAAATTCTTCAAAGATAATATATCGTTGACAATTTTACTGTTTGTTTGTTTTAAATTTCATTCAAAACTCCTAAAGTTTTGAATATTCATTATTTATTCATTTACAATTAAAATATATGCTATACATATAATCTACTTACCTTTATTTCACTATATT
>CABFWB010002629.1:8981-27441 GCA_902151455.1 Timema bartmani | reverse complement strand
TTTTGTTGTTGTTAAAATCCTGTTATTTGCTTAAAGAAATATTACTATTATACTCACAATTCAAGTGAGAGTTTAACAATTTCAAGTATTGCTTAACAATACTTTTATTAATATTATAACATATGAGGCATGCCTTAATAGGTAGGGTTTATTTAAGGTTATCATTCACTACAATAATTAAAATCACTCTTTAAATTTAATTGTTTTATTTTTATTTACATCAATGTACACTGTATTTTCTTTTGAACTTGCATCCCATGTATAGCGATGCTCAGTAGATTGGATTGGTCAGAGCAAGAATAATAATATGCATCGGGAAGTCTTCGGTTGTAAGTGTCCAACTTAAGTCCAAACTTTAGGTAAAGTCCAGGGGTCTTGAGAGAAAGGGTTTTCGTATTACCGCTGAGCAGTTTATGGGGATAAATTTATTCAATAATTAAAAATCTACCTACCTCACAAAATAAAAGGGGTTGGTAGTTGGCGCCCAATAAAACAATATTATATTATATATTATAGATTATATAAAATTAAATAAATTCCTAAATTCATACAGACAGAATAATAAAAATATAAATAAATAAATATACATATTATTTTTTTATTTTTATCATTACAATGTTGATTGTTTTCGAACTTAAGTTTTATAAATATGTTCACAACCACCACCACCACCATTTAGTTACAGAATCATGTTGGTTAATCTGTCTAAGATTGGTGTTGATCAACAATGCAATAAATATTTTACCAAACTTAACACATTCAAAGAACCTACTATTACTAGTTCATACTGTCTACTAAAAATATTACTTTAACCACCATATGATAGATTTATAGTGAGAACCCATGTACTCTAAGGTGCATTGGGCATGCACACCTGTGCACAGAGGAATGGATTTGGAACAGTATAAGTGATCATGCACACAATTATTACATTAAGGGAGAACCCCCATACATTCTATTTTGTTTAAATCCACTACGTTTTGTGCTTGACTTCAATTCCATTACCCCCCCTCCCCCCTTAATTCAACTTGTGTACAGCTAGACATTTCTTCACCTGTAGGGTTGACTGACTGGCAGGTATACATTCTTTCCAAAAATAGATTCCCTCAACACAGCCCAACTCTCGGGAAACAATAAAATAATGAGACAAAGAAAGGAGAGGGTAGGTTGCTCCTTTTTTTCTCGGCTCACGCTTAGAAGGTTGGGGTTCTATTTCAAAATGATACATAGCTGTTGTAGTGCTCATTCGACATTCTTTCCATTTGTACACTTGTATAATATAGTATATTAATTATTAATCATCAATAAAAGTATATTAAATTTGTATTTCAAATTAAGGTGTAAGCCTAAAATCTTGACACACTGCATTAATTAATATAGTAACTAATTCTAATTGAAAGTTAATCGAAGTAAATCGTTAAAATAAAAGGTCCAATAAATTAAAATGCGGATAAATCTTTTAAATTGTTTTAATAATAATTCATAACAGACCAAATCAAAACTATTTTGGATAAAAACAATTTATTTTTACATTAACATTATATACAAGGATTTTACTTATAATAATTTAAAATCAAGAAGGATTGTTTATAGGAAATGCACCAACATTCTTCTGATGAGGATGAAAAAAAATTAAATGTGAAAACTATAAAGTGGAACACCACCCCCACTGCGTTTGGCCAGGTATACTCTAATTCTTGTAGGAAGAAGAGGTTTAGAAAATACAAATAAATACGTAAAAAAAGATGGTCAACATTGATGGCAGTTTATTAAATTATTATTTTAAAGGTAAGCCTATTTATAATATCTAACGAAAGTTAAAGATTTAAATCACATTACTTGAGTTATGAATAAATCAATGTAGTTTTACTAACATTTGTGACTGTAATTCACTCTTCTTATGATCAAAATTAGAGTATACTCAACCTAAAGACAACAAAAATATAAATTATATCAGATATCATTTTACAATACTTTACAAAACAATTGTGAAAAGTTAATGTGTGTTTAATTACATAGTATTTACAAAGTGCAGTCCTTTAGTGTTAAGGAAAGAACTATAAATAAAACCAATGACAAACTAAACACTTCTTTATTTATTAATAAACAAAAATCTTTGTAAAGTGCCTAATCTTAAAAAATATTTAAATTAAATATTGGAAGTTAGTGATTAACTAATGTTGAAATAAAATCTAACACTATAAGATTTCCTTAAATGATTGAATAATGTCATTTTTGGGGTTTCCTATTGTTTACAAGTATCAAACAATGGTATGTAAAAGTTGTCGTGCGGCAATCTTGTGACCGTTCCGAAACCGAGTGAACCACCGAGAGCCCCCAGTGCGCCCGTAATTAGTGTCCAGAATTCTCGAGAGGCAGCGCCAGGCTGAGAAGGGCTATTAAGCCCAACACTTAACAATAAAAGGGACCAAAAGACGATCCAGTGGCAGTAGCGGGACGGGAATGTATATAGGTTAATTAAGACTAATTCTAAGAGTGTATATATGTATGTGTTTAATATAAGTTATAGTGTAAGACTAGGGAGGAGGGTTGGGCCCAACCTCCTCCCCACGGATAAAAACCGTTGATGTATGGATGGCAGAAAAATAATAAAACAGAAAGGTAAGACAAAAAAGACAACCAGAAATCATGTAGTTTCTCTCTGCGTACACTCTTTTTTACAACAACCCTACCAACCTACCTATAGCGCTCAGAAACATTCGGGCAGCCACACTCCCTCTGTTCCAGCGCTCATGAAACATTCGGGCAGACACATAAGTACTACTCCCGACATCCTTTCCTCTCCTACCTTTATGCCCCCTCCTCCACCTTACCGTCATCTCCACAGAAGGAAGAACAACAAAGTGTAATTTAAAAAGTAGTTTTATAATAAAATTAAATAAATTTTATATCAAGTCACGTCAACCATATAAGTTAACAATAAAGATAAAAATGGAAACGTAAATAATATCGATGCAATAGCTCTTTGTTACAATCACATATAGTTAAAGCAAGTAGAGTTAGCTAAGACAGGGTTGTTATAATTCTACCCAGCTCAAAAAAAACCGCATGGGTTTTATTAAAAATATCCACTTGAAAAAACAAAACATAAAACACTTATTATATTTTGAATACAAAGCAATTGTCTAATTAATTTTTGAAAGTAGTAAGTCTATTTCCCTTTTAATATTTAAAATTTGATTAATTACTTTGAATAAAAATATAAGAGATAGATTGAAAATGGAATTAAACATACTAACAGAGGACTAGATCAAACTAATGTTATTGAATAGTTTAACGAATACACATACTATTTAAATTTAAAACATTCTTTCCTAAGAACCAAATTTTACTGAAATGATTGCATGAAAGTTTTATTTTGAATTTTGTTAATCATTGTCTCTTGTTTGTAAATACTTTAAAAAAATTGATTTACATAATATAATATTATTGTTAGGCCTACATGTTATTTTCTTTGTAAAATAACAGTCTAAGCACTAATTAATATGTTAGAATGATTCGTTAGATCAGATAACATACATAATATCTTTAATCACACCACAACAAACCCAATAAAACCTAATATAGCCCAACTTTTTTTAAATAGCCCATTTTTTTTCCAACCCTTAGCTAAGAGCTATTCATTGAGAATAGAATAGTTTGAATTTCTACAAAGTTAAACAATTAATTTTTTTTATAGAATTGTACTTGTGTGTGTGTTTGAACACATACGCACACATATACCAGGACACAAACATGTTTGTGATCTTCCTCCTGCTCACAATTTATAAGCAAAGGGTGTCCAAATTAATGTACATTAATGTACATTTCGGTCATGTTCGGCTTTATAAAATTAATATAAAGGGTTAAACAAAACTCATCAAAGTAGGCATGTCTTTACTCGCAGCACCATACTTTAAAATTAGCAGGATCATTGTAGCTTAAAGTATTTAGAGGTTTGAAAAAATAAATAAATGGTATAGTGCACCCCACAGACATTCCCTTATGGGCTACTGATGACAAATTTATGAAAATTTGATTCCTAATTGTAATATACAATGGAAGCAAACCAACTCTTGGCTAGTTATTATATGAGAAAGTATATAAGATTGTGTCGTACCATTCATTTTAATTTACGTGAAAATGTTTGTAGAGTGATAGTTTTCCATTAATTTATCACGATAAAAATACTGTCAAAAATGTTTCCAATCAAAAACAAAATATTCATTTATTTTAGTAGATATAATCTAGTTCTGATAATTTATAAATGACAGCTTATTAACATAGAAAATTTAAGTGTTTACTCAAATTGAAGCTATACCACCAAAAAAAGACTAATGCAGAATTTCTATGTTGGGTATATTTATATATATATATATATAGAGAGAGAGAGAGGTCATTGGCACACCCAAGACTCAATACTATTTTAATAAATACATTAATTATGTGATTGCTAAAATATAGAGCATTAAAGATGTGTCAAGTGCACAAGCTACCTTTTAAACCAGGTTCACAATTTATATTTCAAAAGAGATAAATGCTATACACATTAAAATATCTCCTGTATTTCCTATTGAAAAAAAGCAAATTCATACTAGATTTGATATATTGTATGCAAGACCAAAGCCAGATAAATATTGATTTAAAACTATCTTATTTACTGTTTAAAAATAACAAAATAAATACAAGGAATGATCTATATCTGGTAAGAAAGAAATGGAACTATGGAGGAGCTATTTTGAGAAGATAGTCAACCCGGAAGAGGAAAGGGATGAGAGTGAAACAAGAGGCACTGGAAGAAATAACAGAAAAGGAGGAATGAGGCGGAGGACGCATTAAAGAGGATGAAACAAAGAAAAGTACCTGGTGTGGATGAACTGACTGTGGAAATGATAAGAGCAGGGGGTAAAGTAGGTATACTATGGAAATACAGTGTGCTAAGAGTGGCTTGTTAGGAGAACAAAGTACTGGGAGACTGGAAAAAGGAAGTTATAGTACCTATTTTTAAGAAAGGAAACAGGAAGAGGTGTACAAATTATAGGGAGATAACTCTGATATGCTACTGTTTAAAAATATATGAGGAGATAGTGGAAAAGAAAATAAATACAATAAAAGATAAGGTGGAGAGAGGAACAGCACAGATTTACGGAACAGAGGTCTACAATAGACTTGATCTTTGCCATAAGACAGCTGATGGAAAGAAGGTATGAATATGGTAAAGACTTGGTTATGGATGCGGAGGAGACTGAAGTGGAAAGAGGAGTTTTAATGAGAGTGAAAAGCATATATGAGAATAACAGGAGTTGTGTTAAGATTTAAAGTGGGAGAACGAAGTGGATCCAAATTAAAAAATTGAGTGAAGCTGGAGAGTGTCTTTTCACCACTACTATTATTTTGTAATGGTAATGGAAGTGGTCATTAACAAAGTGGCAGGAAAACTTGCGGAGGAAAGAATGAAAGCCATGATATTTGCCGATGACTTGATGGTATGGGGGGAAAGGGAAGAGGAAGTAGCTACAGGAACAACTACAAGAATGGAATTAGGATGTGAAAGAGTGATTGTGGAATGAAATTTAGCATGGCAAAATATGAAGTGTTGGTAATGACAAGGAAGAGGATTAAGACCTAGTAAAGCTATAAAGTTGGATGGAGTATAACTGATAAAAGTACAGAACTTAAAATATCTTGGAAGAGTGATTGAGGAGAAAGGCGAAAAGTGAGAGGATTTAATGAGAAGAGGACAGCAAGGAGAGTTGTTCTATGTGTGCGTAAGAGACCTGCTATGGAGAAGAGAAGTGCACTTGAAGTGTAAGGAAGTGTTGTACAGGTTGTACTTTGCATTGATTGTCACATATGCAGCGGAAACATAGACATTGAATGTAAGAAAGGTTAGGAAAGTGGAGACCATAAGAATGAAGTTTGTGAAGAGCTGTCACGAGGAGAAACAAGATTAAGAATGAAGTTATCCAGGAAAGAGTGGGAGTTCAGGGAGTACATGAGATAGTAGAAGAAGCAAGACTGAGATGGTATGGGCATGTAATGAGGATGTGAAAGAAAATGTTTGAAATGAAGTATATAGAAAAGAGATTGGAGGAGTACATAACAAAAAGTGTTCAAGTAAGAGGAGAAGAATGGAAGAAATTAAAGGATAAAGAACGATAAAGGTTAGTGAAAGATAGAGACATTTTACTAAACTGACCCGGCCACTAGCTGGAACAGTTGATGTTGTTTTTATATAATTCTAAAAATCTCACATTTTAAAGATTTACAATTTAAACATTGTATGTTTGTTTTGACTGATGACATTTTAAATATATTATTTTAATGTTAAAATAAACAAATATAATATGCTCTTAACACTTTAAAATTATGAATAGCCCAAACTCGATTTGAACTCGTTAGCTCTTTGAAATACTTTACTCAAGTTCAACTCGAAAGAAAAAACCCAAGCCTTGCAGGCCTCTAATTAATACCAAGATAATTGACTATTAGTCACATATAAAATGCCAAGTAATCAATTTCACGAACATATTCAATTTAGTTTTATTTTATTTATGTATACATGAAAACTTCACGGCTTCGGCCCACAATAAAGCCAGACTGATTGAGCGACTGCCATTTGTTGGCAATGATAGTGCCAAACTTTAAGTAGAGAGGGTGTCATGTGATCAGCACAACAAACCATCCACCTCTTAATTTCAGTTTTCTATACTAGAGTTGCTACTTTTTCGTTCAAGTAGCTTCTCATTGTGTCCTCACTAGGCTGAGTTTACCTCATTCCAGACCCACTGCTTCACAGAAAAATTTGGAAGCATCAAGGATTGAACCCAGGAGCTGTGACCACAATATCACAGTGGCATGCATATGTGTAATATATAATCAAAAATGCTGCATATGACTTTAAAAATATTTTGATATCAATTTTAATGTGCTAAGTAAAACTTTGTAAAAACATGTCTAGAGATATTTCCGTGTCGCTACATATTATTCTAGTTAATAAAAGTTAATACACATTTTAATTTATAAAAAGGAACAAAGTAAAAGTAACTATAACAGCAACTTTTTTTTGTCTGTTAAATAGACAGAGCAGCTGGTGAGCGTCTAGCCATCCAAGTGGGGGAGGCAGTAAAGCTTTTAAACGAGTATAACAAGCGACTCTCAACCGAGATGAAGGATAGAGAGAAGCTGATGGTGATGATGAGAGACTTCCTACAAGCCCAGAGAGATCTGTTAGCACAGGCTGAGCTCAGGCTGGAGGTAATTATTAAAATAATTTTTGTTTTGTTTATTTCATTAAAATTAGGGATGGGCCATTAACTTTTTGAATCTCTCTTAGTATACTTAAATATATTAGAGAATATATAATTACTTTTTTTTTAGGCATTATGATGCTTTACTGTGGGGGTATGCAAAGTCCACTTTTTTTATTTTTAAGGAAACTCAAATCAAATTATAATGATGCTTTACTGTGGGGGTATGCAAAGTCCACTTTTTTATTTTTAAGGAAACTCAAATCAAATATATGAAATATTCTCAAACCCGAATCAAAGTTCAAATAATTTTTGTTTTAGATTTAAAAATATTTTATTTTGGTTATTTATATATAATTGATCCATTAAACTTTCTTGAATATTGTTTTATTGCACAAGTGTTAGTAATATTTGGTTTTTATTCTGTTAAATCAACCTATTATTACTACTTATAATTCACTTCAAATTTTATTCATATTAATATGATTATTTTGTTATGTTTATAACAGCTCAGAATGTCAATAGTTGAACATTGAGTAGTTGTCAATATTTTTATTGACTAAATTTTATAACTATCACAGCCAGAATTTCTTTTAAGCAAAGTCGAGTTGATATTTGTTTCAAAGCCAAGTTGAAGCTTCACAAACTCCTGTTTTTTGCTTCATTGGTCGATTAGTCTAAGGCTTCACACTCACAATAGACTGATCAACCAATCACGGGAAGATCAGGGTTCAAATCTTGGTCGAGAATACTGAGGGTGGCTTTTCCTAAGTGGTTTACCACATTCCCTCTATGAAAATGCACATACACTTCCTCTAAATTCAACTGTCCTCATTCTCTACATATTAGTGTGATTAATACATATGCATAAAACCCGAAGGAGTAGTAAGATGCAGCGATAAAAATTAAAACTATGTTATGTTTTCTAAGATTCTAATTCAAATTTGAGAAAAATTTGATTCACCTCTTCTCTAATTAAAATATTTTATAAGTTTATGCACTGGAATGTGTGTGTGTGTGTGTGTGTGTGTGTATATTATATATATAGCTGCAGTTTAAAGCCCTTAAAATGTATATCAGAACTTCCTGAAACCTGTACATCTTGATCCTTGTTGAGTAACCATACTATGTTGTTTTCAGGAGTACTCCGAGAAGCTGAGAAAGGTATATGCTGTGAGACAGGAGGTGAAGTCACACTTACAGAACCTTCCTGATCTAACTCAGCTGCCCGACGTTACGGGAGGATTGGCACCCCTGCCATCGGCTGGAGATCTCTTCAGCCTGCACTGAACACTAGACTCTCCTTACAAGAGTCAACATGCAACTTGTATATTGTGTCTTGGTCCTTGTGGTTGGGTCATGCTGTGAACGGAGCTTTGTCCTTATGTACCACTGGCAGTTATATTCACAACCCACTTCAGGAATTTGAATCCTTTGAACGAGCTAGCTTTCATTTTTAACAAAATAGATTAAAATACATTTTGTTAATGAATATGTTTTACTATTATCGCTAGTCAAAGTTATTACACTATGTACTTGTATTTATGAGCTTATATTGTCATAATGGTCCAGTATGGAGGGTAAAGTCATTTGAGTTGATCTTTTTTAAGGTATTCAGGTTGAATCTCCTGAACTGCACATTTTTCTTCCCAGTACAACATGTTCCACATTATCCAACTAGTTTCCAATGTAATGTAACAAGTAGCACATCTTTCATATGCAGTACTGCCATCAATGCATTTTATAAGTTCTGTTTTTGGCATGAAAAATACAGTAAATAATTAATAAATATACTATATATATAATATTCTTAGATACTGGTATCTATTTCGATTCTTCAATTAAGCCTTTAAACTTGATCCTGCTAAGTACAAGCAAGCTAAAAAACAACTATGTTGAGTTAAATAATATAAATAGTGAAATTCTATCAAATCTTGTGAATTCCTTCAAGACTTAAGGAAATTCACGTGATTTGACAGTGTTTTACTATAAATATTATTTAACTCAACATGGTTGCTTTTTTTAAGCTTACTTGAACCTAACTTTTAAAGGCTTGAATTGAAGAATTGATTTATTGAAATCAATATTTATTAATAATGTTGCTTTAGCCTCTAATGTTAACCTAAAAAAAAGAGTAATAATATCCTTGAAAACACTCCAATATCTTGTGATCTGTTTATAGCTCTAAAATCCTTGAAAACGGCAGCCCTCATCAAATGTTTTCTCTGTCTTAAAACATGAAAATGCTCTTCTTCATTACATTTATATGTTATGCTCCTCCCAAAAAGGTTATGTTTAATGGATCTATAATAACAAAGGCTTACACATATTTTGTATGTTTCACTTTGATTCATTATTAATTTTAACACCAAAAGTTAAAAGTTAAATGTTTCCCAATGTGTGTGCGTTCATAATTATTTTTAAAATGCTTGTAAAAAAATGGAACTTTTTTTAATGTATGAACATGGGACTGACACTTTTTTTTCTTTGTTTTGTTGGGTGTGATATATAGCTTACTTGTAATTTACATTAATTAAAATTTCACTATTTATTAATCATATTTTAAAGTTTCAACCCCCAAGTAAATGAATTTTTTAATCCTTTAAAGTCAACTACCATTTATTTCATGAATCGAATAACATACAATTAAACCACATCATCACTATTATTATAATAACAACAACAACACACAGTTTCTTGCCATTGACAGGGTCTCTCTCGAACATTAGCCGCTCCATTTACTTCTGTCCTCCCACCACTAATCCTCCTTCACATGGGACCAGTACACTCCTCTCCTCTCCTCACCCTCTTCAGCCACCTGTACCTGGGTCTTGCTCCTGACCTGCCCAGCCCACAACCTCCAATTTGAGCATCCTCCCTCTTTCATCCTCTTAACATGTTCATACGACTCTTTTTCACCTTCTCTCTCTCTCCTCCTGTCCATCATTGTCACTTCTAGCCATCTCCACAGAAATGTTATCTCGCATGGCTGTATCTTGCTTTATTCCTTCACTACCCAGGTTTTTGATACATACTACAATATTGAACATAATACATCATTCCTTTGCATTTGCACATCTCTACTCCAGACCTTACTTTTTGTAAAAGGCCTCTGTTTGCCTCCCCCTTTCTCCAATTTATCTTTGTTTCCTCCTCTTTCCTCAATCACTTGAAACTTTACCATGACATAAATTTGCAAATATTTGCTTACGATTGAGTCTAGATTTGATGAATTGATTTAAAGTAATTCTTTGTTTTAACAAGCCTAATTTTGCTTAAAACATCCTGTGATCCATGGCTGTCAGCATAACAGGCCAATATAACTAAGAAATCATAAAGTCTAACTTTGATTCTATAACTATATTGCCTTTGTAATTTTCTGCTGTTATGGCTGACTAAAATACTATATATTTTGTGTTTGGAAATTATAAATTGGAAATATTAAAGGAAAAATTGTGCCAAACAACTATTTTAAATTAAACATTGAAAATAGGATAGAAGGGCAAGGTTTACACACCAGAAAACTGTAAGCCTCAACATTCACAATTCAAAACAAAACACATAATTATGAAATTTTCAGGGTACATCAATACCCTTCTTCAGCTGAGGTAGAACATGGTCACCTAGATTCTGCAGTTGTTTGTTCAAACTTGTATCTTGACTCTTGGTAGATGGATAGGATCTTGGATTTATGTCATATTTAATTATTGAGTTATTAAATTTTCAATTATAATTAATTATTATTGTTTGTATAGAAATGACTGATTGGTGTAAATAGGCCTGTTTGGAAGAAAAGGAAAAATGGCTATCTAAGGTTGAGACCAGGGGGGTGCCAGGATGTGATTCTTGGAGCACTCTTGAGAGGATTTTGTGTGAGAGGTGATGAGGTAAGGAATTAGGTTACTGTAGCCTGTGTTTAGGATAAATCTGAGTTTGTCCTGTCCTTCATAATACTGAGTGGTGAGCAGTAGGTATGTCATTGGAAGGTTGTTTCTAGATAGGCTCTTGATCGGATAGGGCTCTGTTTATTTGACTGTTGACTATGTGTTTAGGGTATCCTCGGGCAGTGAAAGCCTCGGAAATTTTTTTGACATTGCTTGTTCCTCAGAACATATACGTTTGGCTCTGGTAGCTAGGATATAGGGTAGAGAGCGTTTGGAGGTATTGTTTGTCCAGGAAGCGGAAATTGTTCTTTTCAAGTATAAGGCGGGCGGCGAATTCTACTAGAAAGGCAATGGATGACTTAGAATTGAATGGTCGTTTGTTCAGAAAATGTTCCATTGCAGGAAGTCCTTGGGTATGTTGGTGTAAAGGGAATTGACATCTATGGTGACCAAGAACGCATTGGTGGGAATTTTGTTTTTAATGTCTTGTAAGAGTTTGCGTCCATGATGTGTGAGGGAAGTTGTTGGACCAAGGATTGAAGCTGAGTCAACCAGTGGGGGCCCCACAGCAAGTGAGGTGTTCCTTATTGTGAATTTTGGGCAAGAGATAGAGAGTGGGTGTGAGGAGTTCTTATGATTTAGTAGAGGGCCCTGATGTGGGTCCATATGCTTGTAAACATTGACAAGACTGTTGTATTCTCTTGTAGGGTTATGGTCGAGTTCGTTCTTAGTATTTTCATCGGAAAGTTGTGTTTGTGCTTCTGTGATATTGGTGGATTTGTTTGGATCATCATGGGGGATTCCTTATCAGCAGGGAGGATTATAATTTATTGATTGTTTTAAGCTTTGACGGGGCCTCTCTCTCATCAGTATTGAGGTTATGTTTTGCGGGTAAGGATTTAAGAAATGATGGTTCTGTCACATTGGCCAAGATATAAGCAATGTATTGTTCTAGTGGGTGGTCCAAGGGTGATGGAGAGGGGTCCCAGTTGGAGGGTAGAGTGAACTTCTTCAATACTGGGTCTGCCATCTTGTCCTTATCTTGGTTGAACTGGTTATTATCAATGAAGTATATGAGCCTCATGCTTCTGGCGTAGGTAATGATATCTTCCACTAGAGCAAAGTGAAGGCAAGGTTCTTCCAAGCAAGCCTACTCACACTCACACCAGTCAGTCATTTATATATGAACAATAATAATAACTGATAATTTAATATAATATGAATACATCATTTTATCCATCTACCAAGAGTCAAGACACAAGTTTGAACAGGCAACTAAAGAATTCAAGCAAAAAAAATAATCAAGAAACAGGCGACAACAGTATCTAAGTGACCCAGTCTGCCATAGTCCAGTATTGTTTTACTCTCTGTGCTGAAGGGGGCTGATTGATGTACCCCAAAAATTTCATAATTATGTTTTTTATTGTGAGTTTTGAGGCCTACAGTTTCTGTAAGTGTGTAGGCCTTACATTTCTACCCAATTTTCAATGTTTTGTTAAAATTAGGAATATTATAGCTCTGAATGGTTTAATGTACTATGTTTTTGCTCAATTCTTTTGAATATCTATTTAAAAGAATTACATTTATATGTCATTTGAAGTGAAATGAACTGTTATAATGTTGAGTATCTAAGTATACCATAAGTTTTATAAAAAAAATGTAGACACACTGTAAATTGTAATGTAATGTGAGTGATAGGAAGAAAGCTATTCTGAATGGACAGTTAGAAAACAAATAAACTTATCTCTATACGTTCTTGATACCCTCTTTACACACCCATGTGGTCACTTTCACAGTTAAGTAAAACATGATTGTTCTTTACGACTGTGAGCTATTATAGAATATGAGGTGTTTTTTTGAATAAATAAGGTAACAAGACAAATATCCGCTTGAGTGGTTGGATGGTTCAGGACATCACTTGTAATAGACTGGATCGCCAGTTACGATTGAGGGGAGTGGGGTTTGAATCCCTGTCTAGAGTACTGAGGGCAGTTTTTTTAAATGGTTTTCCACACTATCTCTACACAAATTTAGATACTCTTCCTCTAATCTAAATATTCCACATACATAACACATTAGTGTAATTTGTACATATATGTTTAATCCGGACAAGTAGTAAGACTCGGTGCTAAAAAAAAGTTATTCACATGAAATATCTTATTTGTTAGCTTATTTATAGAAACATCATTATAGATCTAAGTATCATATACAAAGTGTAATCATTTTGAAGAAAGCATTGCCTACAGATTATTTATGCACTATTCCTAACACAACAATCATGTTGGCAATTTGACATAATGAATTATATAATCCATGAAAAGGTAAAAAAAAACCTGGTATTTGGATCAAATCTCTGCTCAAGTTGAGCATCATATTTACACCTAGCTGATTGCCTGTGAGCAAGTCTATTTAGCTCCATTCATAGAATGTAACATCAGTCTCCAAACGACTGCCTAAGATGAGGAGTCTTCAATTCGTAAGAAACTCAGTTCTTAAAGTTCACAAATGTTTTTCAATATACTGGAGTGTATACAAATTGAATAGCCACCAGTTGGTTTTATACAGTGGGTGCCGCTTAATGTGATCGCATTGGGACTGAGAGGAATTGATAATAATAAACGATGCCACATTAAATACAGATGCTTTGTTATAAACTATAACAAGAAGAAACTACAGTATTAATTCTACCATGTTTTTCCTTTAATTTGTGTATGTTAAGACAAATTACATATGAATATGTACTGTATGAACCTTTACTGTATTTATGTTTTTAAAAAATATGAGAGAAATTACATTAAAGTACCCTAAATACATTTTTATGTTTAAAAAAATACTAAACATAACAAAAGTGCTTTAACTGATAAATTGAGGTTACATTGTAATGCTCTGCATTGGTTATAATGCAAAGAATGCACATATGTAATGTTTATCACTTGCAGAAAACACATGAAGCTAAAACTAAACGAATAATCTAAAATTATTATCCTAGTATTTTCACTGTAAAGATTTAAAAAATAACCTGAAAATTATTTACAGAAATACTACAAGTGTTTCTTTCACATAAATACAGTATACAATAAAAGTAACAGTCAATACATAATACGTAGTACAAAAAAGAATATTACCTTTAAAAAAAACATGGTCAGTTTTACAGTAAACGATAAGATAATCATTTAAAAAAATTGTCTATTGTAGAGTTTGTGGTGTTATTTCTTAATAAATCGTTAATAAAACGCTCGTATTCAAAATGCTTCCTGAAATACGTTGACCTATATCACACTCCTCGCCGTAAAACTTCTAAAGCCTGTCGCATTTCTTTGTTCCTAGACAGTTTTACTTCAATACACTCCTCTTCATTTCCATTTGGCTCAATTTCTTCTTCAAGTTGTGCAACAAAAGATACCATCGAGCAGATATTGTCTTCCATTAGTTTTTCAGCAACCACAATGTGTTCATCAATGGCCATCTAAGATTTGGATTCATTAGCTGCTGTATCTGACAGCTCTAAATTCACTGCAGGCTCTTCCTCACTTTTATCTCCTTCAATTTCATTGGAAAAAACACTGTGTTTAAAACAGTTTCGTGCTTGCTGACAGCTGACACCAAGTCATTGATAAAAGAGACAGGGTGTCTAGAATTGTGGGTTTTTTCTGGCAAATTCGTTAGCAGTCAGCAGTTTGTCGATGTTCATACTTTCTAATATGCGAGTACGCATTTCTCAATGGTAATATGCCTCGACGGTCCAAATCACACCCTGATCACATGGCTATATCAATTATGTGGTGTTGGGAGGCAAGAAAACAATTTTGATGTGTTTTAGTGAGGCATTTACCTTGTGTGCGGCACAGTTATCTATCAGAAGTAGAATTTTGCGGTTCAGTCTTTTGTCCCATTTCATTAACTATTAAAGATTAGAGCCATCATCCAGGCATTACTGTTCGCACAATAGTCTACAGGCAATTTTTTAACTCCTTTGTAACATCACAGATTTTTTCTTTTGCCTATTAGAAAATATATTTTTTTTCTCCAGCCATGCTTACGCAGCATAAATCGGTTAATTATTCTTTTGAAATCTTACATCCTTTAGCATTATCATTTTTAAACAAGTTTGTGTGCTCTGGCAAAGTGTGATAATAGAGCACAGTTTCACCCGCGTTGTAGATGTCACACGGCAAGATTCCTAAACAAATTTTCGGCCATTCATTTTGAATCCAATTTTATGCCCTGGAAACATCTGCGTCTTTTTGTTTACCATGTACGCATTTGTACGAGATGTTTTCCCGTTTTTTTTCAACGCTGGGACCAATCATCAGTTGCTTGGAAATCTTGCTTTCCTATTTTACTAGCAGACTCTTCAGCTTTCTGTCACATTAGTGGGCCATTAATGCTGATTCTACTTGCACATCTTTACCTGAACAATTTCTTTTACAACGCATATTATCATTTTGTGATGTGGCCTTTTTGCTAATTTCCCTATTTTTTATATTTTTTTTAATGATTTTACATAACAGTGGCAGTGAAATTTGCATTTCTTTGACTCATTTTAGGTAATTTGTCGTATTTTTCTAAGATCACAAGCTTATCCTTAACATTAATATTGTTTCTCTTTTTGTTTGTTTCTGCCATTTTGGTCAATTGTAAACTATACCTCAGTTTTAGCTTATGTGGTGCTGACTGACAGCTCACAGCTGACTTCTGACAGTCAACAGTTAGGTATATACCTAAATTTTGACTGTCAGAAGTAACAACTGCTAAAGACATGTTTTTTGCAGAGCATATGGTTCGGCGTAGGAATACATAATTTGGTCTGGTAGCTTTTCAAAGCCGTCAGTTGTCAGCTGTGAGCTGTCAGTCAGCACCACAGAAGCTAAAACTGAGGTATATGTACACACAGCTAATTAACCACTCTTTATAAGAAGAAAATGTTTTATGTGTACATATGGAGACACTACATACAGTAATAACAAAACATTAAACACACTAACTACTCGCTGCACAAGGAAGATGTGTTTTTATAAACAAAGCAAAAGTACAACTACCGAACTGAACACGTAGGCCTGCTAAGAAAGACTAAAATGTTACTATGACGGAAATGTGGCCACGACAAGGAGGGGGAGTTGTGTAGACTATGACTCATGCATTCCATATCTCTGACAGCATACATACAATGAAAAGGCACATTCCATCCATCACACTTGCATGCTAACAGCCTATAAACATACATTCAAAAGGTTGCGTTTTTGTATCGCAGTAGACATGATAAAACATTAAGAAAAGGGGTTTCTAATGTTAAGCTTTTATAAATGTTTATGTTGGTGGCCCTAAATTACCAAAAAATTATAACAATAACCGAAGCTTTGATTAAAATGTACGAAGAATTTCATATGTTTAAGCGTACAACTGGTCGGGTCTACAAGAAACTGATAACAATAACCGCTGAGTAACATCCGTGATCACAATAAGCGGCGCCTACTGTATATTCATTTGAAATTTATGAATTAATGTTATTTAAAAATATATTAATATAAATAGACTGGGGCTTTCAGTAAAGTATTTTAAAAACATCCAATTTTATATTTATTTATAACTAAAGTACCACCTCTGTGGTCTAGTGGTCAGAGTTCCTGGCTACAGATCCAGAGGTCCTGGGTTAGAAACCCTGCATTTTCAAAATTTATCTGAAGCAGTGGGTCTGGAACGAGGTCAAACTCAGCCTTGCAAGAACAAATGAGGAGCTACTTGAATAAATAAGTAGCAGCTCTAGTTTAGAAAACTGAGGTTAACGGCCAAAGGGTTCGTTTTTCTAACCACATGACACCCTCTATCTGCAAATTTTGACACTCTAAGGCCACTTGGTCGATATAAATCTCAAGACAGAGAGAAAAGTGTTGACGATAAATTAGATACATTTTCAATGAAAATCTCTCTTAATTTTACCACAGCATTGTCATCGTTTAGTAGTTTATTGTCTTGATTAAATTGTATTTTCTTTTATGAATATTCACACTTTGCTGCAGTTAGTGACACACTTTTACTATATTACACATTTAATTTGTTTCAAATGAGAGTATGCAATTTCATATTATTTTATATTGAGTAGGGATGTGCAGAGCTTTGAAACTTTGACTTTGTATCCAAAAAAATATGATTTCAACAATTGCGAAACTTCTCCAATAAAAATATCGATAGCTAAAATACTCTATGTTCAGTTATTGTCAACAAATTCATATCTATACAAACAACCTTTAAGTAAGTATATAAACCTACATATTGTGGATATTAACTACATAAATCTAATAACTGCAGTATGCAGTATTGTATGCAGGAAAATTATGACAAATAAAATAAAATGTGAACAGTAAGCCTATATGCGTACACAAGCACAAACTAAACTGAAACTGCTGAAAGCTCAGAAGGGGTAGGGAGGTACGACCTTGAAGTACCATAGTTATTGATTATGATTGTAGACTATTTTAGAAGCTTCCCCTAGAGTGGAAAGGCCAAACTGCTCTCATTTCACACAAGACAATGGCACTCCTCACATTCTTATAGTAAAATACTGTATATGTACTTGTGTTTTTCAATTTCTGAGTTTCTTGTGCAAACAATATGTGTGTCTGTGTCCATGTCCTTTATTGAAAAAGTTTGTTTTGGGACTTTGTATAACCATAAAAGCCAATGTTATTTTGCCCGGGAAATTTAAACTGTCTGCTATAAAGAAGAA
The DNA here is from genome assembly GCA_902151455.1 of Timema bartmani. Taxonomy (NCBI): domain Eukaryota; kingdom Metazoa; phylum Arthropoda; class Insecta; order Phasmatodea; family Timematidae; genus Timema; species Timema bartmani. The sequence goes on along the minus strand of CABFWB010002629.1, from coordinate 9,583 downwards.
TCCACTATTCAGATGTATTTGTTAACGAGAGGTTTCACTGTATTATAAACAATTGTGCAACAAAGGATTTTCTAAATGATTCGAGTGCATAAAGTTATAAAAATAGACATAATATTTTTTCAAGCACAAAACTATTAACAAAATAAATAAATCTGTCTTCTATTTGGCTTCAAGAATATTTAATGTATTCAATTTAGGTTAGCTTGGAATTAGACTTTGCACACCCTTAACGTTGAGTCTGATATTTTAGTGCCATGTGTCTAGTGATGTTCAACTGCACTTATAATAATGCTTAAACATTAGAGTTGAGATGATTGAAGTATGTGTGTTAATTGTATAAATATTTAGAAATATAAGTTAATGCTATATGTTGGTTTGTTCTGGTTTAAGCACTGGTTATAACACTAATTAGAGCTGGGGGCAGCTCATCAAAGAATAGTTTCAAAAGGTGAACTGAAAAAAAAAATGTATTTGTACAGTGGACATATTTGACATGGAGTATTTCAAATTGGAATAAAGAAATTTATTCACTAACTAAACACAATTTTAAACATATAGAATACTAATGCATGGGAATTATATATGTTTTGCACAAGGGGGTC
>CABFWB010002628.1:74466-93327 GCA_902151455.1 Timema bartmani | reverse complement strand
GGGGGGTTTCCAAAATGGTTTTAAACTCTCCCTCCACGCAAATGCGGCTTCACTTCCTATAAATTCAACTCTCCCAATTCCTAATCCATTAACGTAACTAGTACCTAAGCGTATAACCCAAACGGGTAGTAAGACGTGGTGCTAAAATATTATTAAATATTATTATTATTAACATCAGTTATAACACACTTTCTCCATAGGAATTAAGATTTTGTTTGAAATTAAATACAAATATATATTAAGTTGCTTTTAATTAAAGTATGGTTAAAATATTTAATACTATAGAGACGTGAGTGAGAATAAGAAAAAAATAAAAAGTTATCTAGTACTACTTACAAAGGGATTTTCCTATTTCCATTTCTTACCATTACATCTGGTACGTTTTAAGCAGTAAGCTTTACGGAGTAATGGATCAACATAAAGACCAGTCCTGTTATTCGATCACTCTCTAGATTGTTTCGATGAAAAGTTCTGTAATAATTTTTTAAAGATGAAACAGTTTTTCGACATAAGCAGTCGATACTGGCAATGTCTTTACAATTTTTTGACATCAGAGCACATTTTCAGATTTAAATGCTAATAAGGATGCCCCGTCATAGTAAAATTTGCTGAGTTTTCTTATAGCCTCTACTTTTTAACGACTAGCATTTTTTGAAAGCAAAATATCAAGAGATTCCAAAATGTCCAAGTTTTTGGCAAACCAATCGACTAGTCCTGAAATAAGTTCACTCAAGTAAGGAACGAAGTATTCTTCAGGGGAGTTGCCCAGAGTTTTACACATTTCCAAAATATCTTTAAGATATTTTTTGCTGTCAAATCACATACCTGTGAAATATGTAAAATCTTCTTTCCATATAGACTTTATATATTTTGAAACATAATGTATACGCAAAGAAACTGTTCTTTTCCGGAAACATCTAATGTATTGTCTCCAAAATAACAAGACACTCAGCATTATTCCTTGATTGTACAAGATTTTTTAATATTATATTTCCACAGATACTAATAATTTCATTCTGGGTGTTGGAGCTGACATAAGTAGCGTTACAGGCAGTCTGTGTGATATGTTGTTCAAAATTATTAACAGTGTTTGCACAAAATCTGATAAGAGCTCTAAATCTCCTTCTTTCTTGGAGGGTTTTTCAATGACAGGTGGACCACTGTCATTACGCCCTTGCGGGGGCAGTTCATTATTCCCACACGAAAGAAAATGTTTATATTATAGGCTTTAATAAATCTATATTTTTACACCGTTCTTTAATTCTCTGTGAGTTTAGCAATATAACCCTATAATCAATTTTACCATTACTAACTTAAAAAAAATTGTCTGCAGCAACTGTCGAAAACTTGGGATAGTTTGAATTTATGCTTAGCTCAAATTTTTCAACAGCAATCTTAATTTTTTTTAAATGGGTACAGCCCCCTCCACTCAATAAACCTATTTTTTTTTGTGGAAACCTTTAGTACATACTCAGAACCAAACCGCACACAAAATTGAGATAAATAGCCATCTTTTTATTTTAAACATGCCAGTCAAAGCCACTTTTGTAGTTAGTTTCTTTGGAACTTAAGTTTTTCCTTGTTGAAATCACCCCAGGGAAAACAAATGTCTCATCAAGAGCGAACAAATTTTTTCTTAATATTTGTATTTTAATTCTGAAGTATTAGACATTGGTGAAGCTTTGCCTGTACTAAAGAGGATTTTATGATATGAAACCTACGTCTACACAAGCTAAATTTACGTAAGCCTTATTTTTTGGTTGATTGCATATGAAAGTAGAACAACAAGGTGGACTTCAATAAGTGATGTTGTCATTATAAATGATTGAAACGCACAACTCTATTACACTACTTGTATAAAAATGGTTTGGTGAATGAATTAAGAACGAACTTAAATATGTCGGGTTATTTTTTTGGTTACAATACTTCTAATAACGCTAACCTCAATCTAATCTAGTCAAGAGACAATGACAGTGGCTTGTAGATGGAGATTATAGCTCTAGTTCGGAGACTAGCCATTCTGAACCGAGCCGAGAAACACTGGTGTGAAACAAAACAACCCTGTCGCTACAACTAGAAATATCATGTATACACAGTAGTAAAAATTAGTTATATATTATATAAAATTATTTTAAAGTAAGTGATCCCATGTTTTGAAGGGTGGGGTCACTGACCCCTTAAGCAACCCTTGCTCCTTGGCTACCCCAATGGATGTAAAGGGAAGCCCCAATTTAAGAACCGATACAGTTTTCGACCATGGTGAGAATAGAACTAGTGACAGACGTGCTACTAACTAAGCTGTGCTGGGAGTTTTCAATCTAAGGGCCAGTTTCATAGTCAGATTTAGTACGCCTAAAGTGCGAGTCAATACTAAATACAGGACGACACCTACCTAGACCAAAATGGAATGGGCCAGTTTCGCATATGAAACTGGCCCATTCCATTCAATTTCAGGTAGGTGACGTCTTGTATTTAGTATAGCGCCGCACTTGAGGCTCACTAAGTCTGACTATGAAACTGGCCCTAAGACTTAGTTGGGAAACACAGGTAATACATTCCTCCAATGTTTATGGACTTAAAAAAGATTTAGTTTTTTTAATATATTTTGTCTGTGTTATTTTTACTCGTAGATTTTTGAAGCTTTGGCTGAGTATGTCGTTCTTGTGCTTAAATGAACCTATGGTTGGTTCTCCCATAGAAGAACGTTGCTATATTTCATTTTAAAATCATACTTCTAATTAAATTTATAAATACAAAAATTATTTTGGGAAGATTGTGTCAATTTTTGTTACTGTAGAATATAGTAATATTTTTAAATGGATGGCTTTATAAGATTTTTCTTCAAGCGATTGGACTTGACAATTTTTTTTTTACTAAGTACAGCGTCTTACTACCCATTTGGGCTATACGTTATGTACTAATTACGTTGATAGTTTTAGATATGAGTAAGGTTATATTTAGATGAAATGTACCCATATTAGTGTGGAGGGAAAGTAAAACAATATTTTGTAAAAAACCACCCTCAGTACACCCGACCGAGATTCAAACTTCAATCTCCCCGTCATCGTCAGTGTAGTATACTTCAAGAGGAGCGCGTTAAACTATGAGGACACCAAAGCAGGTTACAATTTTTATTAAAATTGTGCAAGTTTAATATTAGATACACATTACCTTACATAATTAAACAACACATAAGCCACTTTAATAAAGTAAACCTTACAAATAATAGCACAAATGATAGCCACAATATGAAAACTAAAATATATTAATGATTAAAGTTCAAAATTTGTTTGGAAGAGAATAAAGTGCCACGAGGCTAGGCAAATTCACTAGCTGTGGTGTAATACAAAGTGTATCCTTGAAGGCGTTAACTCGTTAGTAAAGTTTTGGTATGAACGCGTTAGAATGAAAAGTATCTGACAAATATGAAAATTACCAAAACAACTTTATTAGATTCTTAAACCAAGTCACGTAATTTCTTTTTTTTACGTTTGATATATCATATTCATTCTTAAAAAATAATAATATAGGAAAAATGCTACCTATATATACTGCATACAATTCAAACGTTATAAAATCAGACATTTTTTGCAAATTATGAGACAGGTCTACGGCTACAATTACATTATTAAATTACTACAAATACAATCAATTTTTGATTTAGGAGATATTAATAGGAATATAATTGAGTAAGGAAATGTAAACACCTATTTATCATTCCTAAGATTGTTTTATGAAAGAATATAATTCATTTAAAACTACAAATTAACCCACTTTCCTGCTACTCTTAATTAATATAAGTGGTATAATAGTAATATTTTTATCTCTAACATTTTTAAATGCAGCTGGATTGTATTTCAACTCCTACATACCTCTAATGAACCTAGATCTAAATTATAAAAGCTATCATCAAATTATTCACACGTTTACGTGATTGCGACTATATTAGATGGTAGAATTACTGTGCCAAATTTATCAACTGTAAAAGCTATTTATAAAATTCCTTTAAATTAAACGTATGCCAACGAATATTTTATAATCTACAATTAGGGACAATTATATTACGGTTATTCTTTTTTACTATTCATTAGGATAAAGGATTAATATAATTTCCGTATCTTTATACTAGAGTGTATATTCCTCTTATCTTTAGAACTATTCTATATTTATATCTATCAAATTTGGAACAGAGATTGTATCACCATTGTTTTTCATCCCTTCTCCAAGCTAATGCCTCTAAAAACCTTTTATTATTCATTCCAATAAAATCAAGCCATTAGTATCATGGGTGATAGATGTAATAGTTAATGTCCCTCATGCTAATATTTTACCTGACATCTTCCCCAAACTTCCTATCAGAGCTCTTCTAGAAGTCAACTTCATGTATGGATTTTTAAAGACCCAGTTTATAACTCAGTTTAAGTCTAAAACAGTGTGTAATCATTGTGTGAGTTTGCCTTTCCACTTAGGTAGGGTATGTGTTTTGTCGACACCTTGCTCTCTTAGGTCAAGTTGATTTTTTGAGTTTAGGATTGATAGAACCATAATTCTATAAGATTAGAATTAAATCGCGATTTTATTTTAAAATACCTTATATAGGCCTACTCAAACTTAATTAGTAATTAATTATCAACAAAGTTAAAATTCCATTAAAAGTCATTAAGATTAAAATAATAAAAACACTGTTTCAAACACGAAACATCTTTAAGGAATTAGACGGTAGAATACATGGTTGCTAAAGAAAATATACATCGAAATTGTGTTAAATAAAATTGTGTGTCTTTTCTAAATAATACAACAATAATTTGAACATAAATATTGTATGTGAAACATTAATCATTAATATTTTTTATGTTTAATACGTTTCTAAAAACATAGGGTAGAAGTGAACGCGAGGTAAGTTCAGTCATTATGTTTGAAGTTTTTATAGCAAAATATTTTTTGGACATAATAAATAAAATAGTGCTTCAGTATATACGTGTTGATTAATGTTATATATAAAGTAATATCAACAATTTTTTAATATCAATGATGAGCAAATTGGAATTTATGATGAAGTTTTTAAATTAAAGGAAAAAGTTTTCATCAAATTTCAGAATGCTCTTGACTATATATTCAAGCACTGTTGAGATGACTATGTGGAGAAAATTAAACTCTATATTTCTATAGGAGCAATATTTTATTTGCCATGTGTCGAAAAATTGTTATAAAAACTGAACCAAACACTGACCTTAAATCTCTTTCACTTCCCCTTAGCTTAAGACCTAACTTTGGCTTTAGTCTATGGCTCCAGGGGAGGAGATATCCTCTCTAAATTTCTCCGAAATAAGCCTGTCTCCCTCCCCCTTCCCCTGCAGCAATCGGTTTGTGGAAGGCGCCACCGCAGGGGGACGGTGATCCAGGTCTGTCTTACGTCACATCACAAACCTCCCCACGTGGTTTAAAACAAAAAATATATCCGTGTCGCTTATCTGGACCCCACGGCGCAACATATTCATGCAAAAACGACTAATCTCCGTCATTTGTTTTACTCATGGGTCATTTAACACTATTCTATTATTCTTCTTAAGTCAACAACCCGAAGGTTGGTTTGATTTAATCTATATTCAACCGGAGCTATGCTCGCACTCAGCTCTTTGGCTGGTTAGTGCTTCCTGCACCATCTGGTAGAAATCCTATGTACTAGAGGAGTTCAGGAAGTGTGCTAGCTCCATATTGCCTTCCACAGTGAATGTAAACAAGCAAAGGTGAAAGGTCCTATCTATTTTGCCAGAAAAGGTCTTTTCACATACCTTCCAGGACTCTTTTACATGCCACAATCTACATGGGATCAATGGCTTAACTTCCCCTCCGAAGGAAGCTGTGATACGGATTCTTATTGCTCTTGAAAAATCCGTTGACCTTAGCTGGGTTTGATCCAATGAAGATCGGGTCCTGAGGCAAGCACTTTACCCCCAAGACCACTGATATCTATCTATTCTTTTATAGAGATAGAAATACACCATAAGCTCTTCGCTGCATTATTCTAGAAGTGAAGTATACCCGTATTTGTTTGGAGGGAGATTGGAAACAAATTTGTAAAAACTTTCTCTACCCGACCGAGATTCAAACCTCAATCTCTCCGTCATCAGCATTTTAGTCTATTGCGAGAGTAGCGCCTTATACCATGTGGCCACTGAAGAGGGCTACAGCAAACTGTTTTACAATTTCTCTTCAAGTGAATTTTCATTAAATTTGGTAAAATGTCACTCTCATGTTTCCTAAGGTAATTTTTTTATAATTTTTTTAACACCGCGTCTTATCACCTGTTCGGTTTACACGACTATGTACTAATTATAGACTACTAATGTATTAATGATTAGGAAGGTTGTATTTAGAGGAAGTGTATTGATATTTGCGTGGAGGGATAGTGGAAAACCATTTAGGGAAAACCACCCTAAGAACATCCGACCAGGATCAAACTCTGATCTCCCCGTCTTCGTTTGGTCTAGTCTACTGCGAGAGTAACGCCTTAGACCATGCGGTCTCCGAAGCGGGTGTTAAATCATTGAGATTACTTATATTCCCGTCAGTGTGCACGTGGTCTATAAAGCAATCAAACTTGTTTTGATATGCTTGGGATGGAGAGGTCAGAGTTTGATTCTTAGCCTGGCGTAGTGAGATTTTTTTTTTTCCACTAAACGTTTTTTCTTTATCTTACCCTCTACAAATGCGTGTACATCTACTATAAATTTTACATTTTTAATCCCTAGCCCATTGGAGAAAATATGTGGGCTAGTAGCCTGGGCGGAGAGTTAGACTTGGAGTCCGTAAATAAAGTACAGTATTTGATCAAGTTGAATCTTACTTGCACTTACACTTTAAAAACATTATTTGGATTTAAGATTAATAATAGGATTATGTGACTAACATGGATAACATAGCTCTAATAATAATAACAATAATAATAATATAATAGCTCAAAAACTTTCTTCGGTGGCCGCATGGATTAAGGTGTCACTATCGCAATAGACTATACTGCCGATTACAGGGGTATCGGTGTTCAAATCCCGATCGTGTCAGTAGCGTCTCGTGACCAAAATTCTTAAGCAAGCTTGGAAGAGGCGCCCCCAAGCTTAAAAGGGGAGGTCCCGGAATTTTTTTTACAATTTTTATGCTTCAAGAAGCTATTTGGAGGTTTTTTTTTATGATAGTCGTGCCTTTGGGCGTTTTTCTGTTCTGTGAATTACATTATTGTGTTATTACTTATTATATACATACTTATAAACTTTAGTTTGTTAGATTTCACTGATACACACATTAAAACAAAAGCACCTGCTACAGTAAACTCCACAAAATTCTAAAGCCCGGTACACACGAAATAACTTCTTGTACAAAAAGTTGTGCAAGAAATTGTACAATATCTTGGTCACATGGATTGCATACACATTTTATCCAGTGACTGTTCACACGGCATTTGTGATTGCATACAATATTGTAAAAAAATGGGGTTTTGCTCTTTTTTATGGAAAAATAATGATCGAATGATTTGAAAAATACTGGTATTTGATATAAATAATTTCTTAATCATTCCTACAGTAGATATTATGAATATAAAAAGTTCTTTTTTTTCTATTTTTGATATTTTTTAAAACAGTTGAAAACCCTTATATTTGGGGCTTAATCACCTTCAATTATAATTATTTGTTGGTTTCCAAGCATTTAGATGTTCTTCTTATAATCACTCTTTTTTTTTTTTAAAAAAAGTAACTGTCTAGTAGACGAGGTTTTCTTGTTTACAACTCAAAAGTTGTACAAGTAAAGTGGCTGATATAGGACGAGTTCTATTTGCTGAAATTGTTTACAATAAGTTGTGCAGAGCAGTTCTTGTACAAATTTTAGTGTTCACACGACGCCATCTTCAGGCTGCAACTTCTTGTACAACTTTATGTACAAGAATTTGTGTCATGTGTACCGGGCTTAAGGATGTGTAGGTATGGGGTCAATACCTTGACTATTAATTTCTCCTTTCATTCCATACCATCCCTCTGTTTTGAAAGGGGAAGAGAGGGGTAGTTACTTCGGTTCTAGACGTCACCTTTCGGGCATGAGAAGTCGTAGCTCGGCTGCTTGCATTTATACCTGACATCCGCAGCTCTTCACCTTCTCTCCCCTCCGAAATCTATGACGTCACAAATAAGAACACTAGCTAGAGCAATGGGATGAAAGTCGGACAAATACCGACTTTCAACCACCATTAGATGGAAAAGTGCACGTCTTGCATGCATGTTACGGTCACTGCCATGTCAGGAATTTTTTTTTTTTAAACCCACTGATGCTTGAATTAGATTTAAATGATTACCAGGAGAATATTTTTGCAGACAATAAATAAAATAATTACATATCTTCAATAAAAGGCAAGCAGTGCTTGCCTTGATTGCCCTGACGTGATGCCACTGTTGGGTGTATTGAGGGAGGTTTACCCTAAATTATTTCCTCCTCTCCCCCCAAGAAAATGCGTATACACTTCCTATACATTCAACCTTACTCATGCTTTACTCATTAATAAAATTAGTATATATGAGTATAACCAAAACAGACAGTAAAACTTGGTGATTAAAAAAACACTCAAAAACACTCATTAAAGGATTCTGAGGTATTGAAATAATTTTAGAAAACTAGTGTGGAGGAAATGCCTTATGTTATGAAATTAGTTTAGCCATAATCCATAACGTTTTATAGTCCTGTTAAAAACTAAAGCAATTTCATAAAAGTTTTCATTCAATGATTTCTCCCCAGTCCGTATTGTGTATTAAACACTATATTTTAGCTAAGTCATAGATAAACAAAAAGGGGTAAATTTGGCACTAATGTTTAGATAATTGTAATAAAACTGTGACGAGTTACATGCCGATTGATGGGTCCTTCCTTTAGGACCACAGGTTTGAGTAATCTTCCCCAATGACTTCAGTCTGAAAGATCACCGAGATTTTTAGTATTCAGAAAGTACAGAGGTGTGAAATGTACTCCGCGTGTAAGAAGAGGGCTTCCGATTTACTGTTATAATAATAACTGATTTAATTAATAAATCATAATGAATTAATCTGAGTTGTTTAATTAATAATTTACCTACTGGTGCCCCGTGTGCATTTGGCTACGAGACAAGGGATCACGGGTTTGATTCCCGACTGTTATCTTGGATATTTTTCCCTTTAAGAGGAATTATCTCAACGGTCACCAGAGTTCGGATAGTTAGGCTTAAGTTAGGTTAAGACTCACACTAGCTCCACACCTTCATATTCACTATCATCACTTCATATCATTGCGGGGACGACGTGTAGACAACCTCCATAGGTGTACCCTGGACAACGTTCTGTTCCACCATAGCGGCTAATAGTCTACACATAAGACGACCAAACTTGGATGTCATGACCCTCCCGGTCATATAATTTATGCCATACGATAAAAAAAAGGAAACTTAACTATGTTTTATACCAGCGTCCTACTACTATAACGCTAGTGTGTTAAGGATGAGTAAGGTTGGATTTAAAGGCAGTGTAGCCGAATTAGCGTCGAGGGAGAGTGGAAAACTATTTAGTGAAAACCACCCTCAATACACCAGGACGGGATTCAAACCCAGATATATATTTTATCAACAGTCCAGACTATTGCGAGAGTGACGGCTTATGCCATGTAGCCACCATTGTGGGTATAATTTGTCTTATTATTGTTTCTTAACAGTGGATAAATTATTGAGTTTAAGCGTTCTTTAGACTCAGGATATAATTTATGCAGTGTAGAGAATTCAAGGTGACCTGCCATGTTAATTTACGATAGTAAAGCTACCAGTTTATTTATTCTCAATAAAGTTACACATGATTTACTTTCAAGAGGTCACAGATTTATGTGCATGTATGTTTGGGGAGCGAAGATAATTGGAAGTGAGCTAGTTTAAAAGTACCACGAAAACGTTTCAAAGTACATGAGGTGTTTTACTGATTAGTGTTTCATTTTATATAGTACCTTAAGTGCGTGCTACTTATATTTGGAATCAAATTTGTAGCCAGGATTTTATTTCCATAGATAGTTATTACTACAATTAACTTTACATAAACAATTCATAATTCTACTCTGAAAACATATTTTGTAAAATCAAAGGAATTTCAGTAAAATAATGGTAGACAGTGCATATAAAAGTTATTTGATATCAGAGATTTATCAAAGATATGTTTTAAATAATATGTATATAAATTTATAGTTATATTTTGGGGTTGACTAATGAAATATCGATGAAAAAAGTATCACTGCACGCCCCTGGCATTATGGTACATTGTAGTCCTCTTATCTCAATAAGTTTAGTTTGGCCGATGTGCACCAATAAAATGAGATCAAATTTAGCTTGAAAACTTCAGATTTTTTCCTGAAATATAAGACTATAACATTTAGGTTTGATTGAACTTAAAGACAAAAAAAAAGGTAAAACAAGTTTTCCCTGCACGTCTGTAGTCTGTATTTAAGTATTTAAATATTCTACAGGTCGCAAATCACAATGAATTATCTCCAATATTTTTTTTCACTTCGTTAGTTATCAGAATACTACCATATCTAAGTTTATTATTTATATACCCTTTCATTTAATTTCTATAAACATTTTTCAAACATATTTTTTTCTTCCACTGTATCATACTATTTGGATGATTTTACATTAAAAATGATTATATTAATTTTTATGCACGTAAAATAATTTCAAAGATATAATTATTTTTATTTTACTGTTTAATATTGATTACTAAACAAATTATAGTTTGATAAGAAATTATATTTCTTTGCGGTTAACACAAACAAATGTAATTTCTCATCAAGCTAGACATTCTTAAATAAAATTAGGAGTCTACTAGGTCAAGGAAAAAAAATGTCACCTATTTAAGCTTTCACGGTTCAATAAAATTCCCATCATCGTCAAACTGGAAAGTGTATATAAAATAGTTTATTAATAAATTAAAGTTTAATATGAAATAGATAAATCGTAGTTTTGTAGAGAACGAAAAGGATTCAAAGTGGTGTACTCTTTTGGTTTCCAAGTATTTTAACAAATTTTATATAATCAATTTTCTTTGACACCTTTAAAAATATTTCAATTAATACTACTTTTAAATCCGCAATGATTTATTAAGAATTACCGGACAGTACAGTGAAATGCATTTCAATAGCGAGAAATAATTTAAAAAAAAATAATTTATTAGTAAAAGCTCTAACAAAACTTGTAATTTAACCATTTGTAAAAGTAAAATTTATAATCTAGCTATAACACAATAAATTTTACATTTTGTACCCTAACTAATGTTAACATAGAAGGTATGGTATTTAATCATATCAAACCCAAATAATTAAATGAGGTGTACTGAATAGAACTATCTCAAGATAGGTAAATAGTGAGATGAAGTGAACAGGATAGACCAACATTTTATAAAATATTTTAAATAAATCATTAGTAAGGAGTGAATAAATATAAGTTAAGGCTTATATATTGATATTTAAAGGTTTCAGAAACATATGATTTCAAATTTAAGATTTTATAAATGTGAAGACCAATGAAAAGTTCTGTACAACTGAAAGACCCTGGGCATGTTATTTATAATCATGGAATATCAATCATAACAAAATTTCATAATAGTTCAAATATTTCATTGACTCAATAATTAATACATTTAAAAGAGTCAAATGGTTAATTTATAATTAATGACATGTTAAAAATTACAATACAAGTGTAATTTGATACAAGGATTAAAAATATATAAAACTTATTTAAAGCAACAAGTTAAAATAAGGTTAACATCTCCAGTCAAAAGTTTTGAATATAGTTCATATAAATTGAAAGTTAATTGAAGTTTAATGAAAAAGTTGAGTTAGGTCTAAGTCTTAGCTTAAATCAACGCCCCTTTACTCCTTTTTTTGGTAGTCCAAATCAGTTGGAGAATTCTGGACATGTTTCAGTACTTCAACATCGTACCATACTCAATGGAAACTGTAAAACCGAGACTAATGTAATGTAATGCAAAATTTGTAATCATTTAAACTTTCTAAAACACCATCCAAAACAATTAAATAAGGAGGAAATGTTTTTTATGTCAATGACACCACACATTAACGAATACCTGTAGCTAGGAACCAAAATAAATTGTTAAAGTGTTTGCAGTCTTTGCATCAACATTTGCTCGCTTACTTGGAGACATTGTTATAATGGAAACCAAAATAAATTGTTTAAACTCGTGGAGTCCTTTTATCAAGATTGGCTCTCATACGTGAAGGCACTGTTGAAATTAATCCCAAAATAAATATTTTAATTTGTTTCATTTCTTCACTAAATATTATCTCTCTTATGTGAAGGTATTATTACAATGAACACCAAAAGATATAGTTTTAATAAAACAGCTAAGAAATCAAATTAAATAAACCTAAATTCAAGCGGAAACGTAATTAAATTCAAAGTGCAAATGAAAGAACATACACAGTAGCTCTCTTACTTGTAAATATTGTTGCAATAAACACGTAAATAAATATTTTGAATTTAAGATTTAAGATACAATAGTAAATACACTTTCTTTACAGGTGAAACCATAAAAACTTGTAAATCAATCTAAATTTAAGACGAAAATATAGTCTTATGTGAAACCATTGTTGCAATGAATACCAAAATAAATACTTTGAAATGGTTATATAAGAAACAAAAATAAAGTAAATTTAAAGAAACGAGCTTTAGTGAGTGCCCTATCATACCAAACCGTGATTTTGGCCTAGTATCAACGGTAAGTAAGAATATTATTCGCAAGGTTAACGCATTCAACACAACCAACAACTTTGAATGCTTGAAAAGAATAAACTGATTCAAGCCCAGTACTTTATTGGCATACAAAGATTATGAATATCCCCCTCTCCTTACTGCTGGTTGATTCAAGTTACATTCTTTGTACTCGCACCAAGTAGCCATCACGTATGTTTACTGCTTATGCTTGGTTTTTTAGACACTTCTTTGCGCACTGTTGAGATACTGTAGTCCCCTGTTCTCTGAAAAATAGGGAGTTCAACAGAAGAAGTCATGTATTGATCCAATGAGTATTTTTTTAGTTTGCTGGCAACAAACAAACAAACATACAGACAGACAGAAAGTCGAATATATAGATGTATTTATATCTCCATTGTATCTATAGATAAGCTATAGATGGCAATAAAATTAAACAAGGTATATTACTATGTGCTTCTCAAACAACCATATTATTCAATGTATATTAATTATTATCTAGGTCCTTATATTAGTTTAAGGCTCACTAATAACACACATATAGAAACGTTAAAGCATTTATAAAAAATAGACTTATATGCGAGATTTAGTGAAGTCTTTGGATATAGAGGACTACGTAACATCTTTTGATTTAGTTAAATATTCCACAGTTCTTTTTATTTGATGGTATTTTGTTTTATTTGATGTTGCTGTGTGTTTTATATAACAAAAGGAGTGCCATTGTGTTTTATGAATGCGAAATACAATACAACTATGCAAGTAATGGCTCAGTTACCTTTATGGTTTATTCTAGATTCAAATAAATGTTATGCTTGAAAGACATCTTTCTATTTTAATTCCTTTATCATTAATTAAAGTAGACTTAACTAAATGTATTCTGAGGCACTACAACAATATTATATTATTTTAAATGATAAAAGTGACATTATTTAAGAGTTGCGTCTACTCTTGAGTGGGTGCAAATAGACGGTGAAAATTTGCTCAAGAATGTAACTTTTCTTTTTTTAATGAATACGGGTTTAAAAACATATTTTAAAGTTTCAGCAGCATAATTTATTAGCACCCTTTATTGAATTCAGGTCCTGATCTGTCACTACACAAACCCTGGGATTTTGGCAAGAAGTTGAAAAAAGGTGATTATTCACCTGGTTACGACAAATAATATTTTAATCATGTTTGGCAAAAAAAAACCCTGGATTATTTTATCGACGTTATAATAAATAAGAAAGAGTTGCACCGGTAGGTACGTGGACTAAACGTCAAGCTCATTTAGTATGGTTTACTGGTGATGGAAAGGTCTGGCTTCGAATCCCAGCTGGGTGAACTGAAGGCTTTTTTTCCTATGTGGTTTTTCACTTTCCCCTGGCCAAAAATGTGAGTACATTTCCTCTAAAATCTACCTGGCTCATTTCTACTCTATTAGTGTAGATAAGTGCGTACATACCGGAAGTATAGTAAGATTAAAAAAAAATGAGCCTAGCAATTTTGTGCAGCACCATGTATAGTAAAAATTAAAAAATAATTCAGGAAATTTATCAAAATAAATAGTGTGTCTAAAGTGGTAGTCTATATCAACCTTATTTTTAAAAGAAAAATACATAAAATGTTTTGTGTTTACATTGGGATGGAAATAATAAGACGGTATAAGATTAATTAATAATATTGTTAGATCCAACAACTTAGCTCATTTGGTTGCGCGTCTCTATACTGAAATAAGGGTACCAGGTTCGATACCCAGATATCATATCATTGGTGAAATTAGGGCTTCTTTTCCCAGTGATGAATTAACAGCCGGGGATCTGAGAGTAATAATTTGCTTCGGATTAAGCTAGTTTGTAAGACGTGTTGTGAAATAGTGTATCCATAAAGAGAATGCTAAACACCTTAAATAATAATTAGGGTTTCGATTTTTTTGTAATGATGTGTTTGGTTAAGATAGACAAACTTAAGAATAAACTAAAATTGGTAACTATATTACATGGTTGATTACTTCAAAATACTAGTATTATTTATGCGTTATCAATTGTCTCTACTGATTTATGAAAATACCTCGTGACAAACCGAATCCAGACATAAACGATTAACTTTTTTTTTAAACCATTCTACATTAAAGAAAGTAAGGTGCACCAAATAAATGACACGTAATGTCTCGGCAGTAAAGAGCATGTCTACCAATGAATAGCTCATCCGGCTTTAATAACCAAATGACGCGGGATACTGAGAAGGGATTACTTTGATGAAGCTGTTTATCTTGGAGGGGATTGGCTCTGAGCAGTGTTATGTGGGCGTGGCCAATTTTTCCCTCTGTTATTTGCTCCTGAGCTGGATGCTGTTGGCGTGGGAGTAATGGTTTTATGGCTGAGGAGGAAAAAGGAAGGAGGGGGAGGAAAGGAGATTGGTGAAGGGGGTTCAGGAGTGAAGAGCACTTGTCTTTGGTGTCACAATTAGCTAGGAGCTCAAACCGTAAAGTGGTGGGTACTCATAGTAATAATAATAAAAACAGCACCACTTACAACTTACAAGTGCAACTTATCGTGTTTTTTTAATTCAAACAAGTGGGATTTGGTTTTGTGTCGATGTGACTTGGAAGTGATTGGTTAATTTGTGAAGTGTTTAAGCTTATTCATAATTAATTGGTTATTAATTTTTGACCACTTGAAACTCAAAATGAAATCAAAATACTTGTATAATAAAACCATACTTACTTAAAACGCTTTGGGGGGAGAAATAAAGTATACGTAAAAATATATGTGATTGAATGTTTGTTTATCAAAGAGGGAAACGTGTATTTTTTATTTGATAAAAAAGTGTTTCACATAAAATTAATTAGTTCGGAATCAAAATTATGTAAATATATTGTACCCAAATGTTATAACTAGAACAATTATCTTAATCATAGTGAATTTATACCTTAAATTTCAATTGAGATGAATTTTTAATGGTAATATATTTTTAAAATTTATTGAACGTAGGCTACTTCATTTTACCTTGTTCAAGAAATTTATAAATTCAAGATAGATTTTATATTAGAATAATGTCAAAATGTTGGCATGATTCTAAATTATTGTAACTATATTTTAACAGTTATAGAAATATTCAAGATAAGTTTGTGCACCTATTTTAATGAATCCGAACACACTTACTTATTTCTCAAATAAAATAATGATCACAAGTCAATATCACGGTACCAAGACTTTCACAAGTTTCGGTTCAGGTCTTATGAGTACGCCATTTTCGGTGAAAGACATTCTGAATTTAGCGGAGCAAAGTGATCAATACATATCCATGATGGACCACCAACCTTCAAATTTCTTTTTCGAGGATTGTGCCAACAGCAATGGTGGGGTGTACGCTTTCCCCTCGGACACGACCCTGAACTCAACAGAACCGTCGTACCCAATACCCTCTTGTGATTTTTACACCCACTACCCTCCTCACAATAACAATAACAATAAAATGCTGGACTGTTACAACACGAGCAACGAACTCGTGTTCAGCTATCACCACGCCGACCAGCAACAGTCACCGGCCTCGACGGCCCATCACCAACAAGGGACAATGGTGTCTTCTTCACAAGATTCGCTCAATATTGGTCCCTGTAGCGCTGGTTTACAGAATATGACGTCACCACACGTGCAGCAGTTGAGCCACCTGTGCCCGCCCTATCCTGAGCATGTTGAGTGCAACAGTGACGCATGTGACAGTACACCTTTTGGCGGCTGCCAGAGTGGAAATATCCATAGTAAGTGTTTTAGACACGTAATTGGAGAAAATTTTGTTTCTAGCTGATTTTCAAATTAATAATAGCTTAGATAGGTATGTTCTACAAGGACGTATATAGGATAGATTTTTGGGATATTGGGGCTAAATATTATGTTAAATATAATTGTTAATTTATAATTGAATATAAATAGCTTAAAGCTATCTAACATATATCGATCTATCTTGTTAAATCTTCTATTATGACTGTTTTAAAAATATTTCCTTTTTTTATGTGTGCTTCCGGCGTGTTTGTCTGGAAATGACTTCTTACAATGTGAGTGATCCCATAAAATATGAGATGGGTGGCAATCTTTGTGTAGATAATAACAGTTCTATTCGTCTCCATGTCACTCGTTGCTCTCTCTTTTTGAATGTATTTATATCAGTGTGAGTAGCACTGTCATAAAAAAAAACCATGAAGTGGTGAAAAATAGAACTAGTAGGGTACTAATTGACAATCCATATGGTGGTGAAACTAAATAAAATAAATTATGGTAGGTATAAAAATAATATTTTATAAAAAAAATAATAGTTAGAAAATCAACAGTTTGGTATGGCAAAACGAATTAAAAAATCATTATTTATTATTTCTGGAGGTTCAGGGTTCAAACCCCTACCACTACCTTTTCATAGCTACGCCACTGAATCTGTAGATCACATGAGAAATGATCTAAGGGTTTCGATTTCTGTATTGAGTGAGGGTAGACAAAAAAGTTTCTACTTTGATGTTTTATCTGTTTCTATTCACTGTAAGGTGATACATATATATATATATATCAATCTCATTTAGTCTGATTTGCCGACGACAAGATACGATTGAGAGCGAGTATTGGTCTGGTGTACTGAGACTTATTTTTCTTAAAGGGTTTCTTACTCTTATTCTTTTATCTTCTCCAACTTTAATCGTACGGGGTGTGCTCCTTGAAATATCTCCCATACCATAGTTAATGAAATACTAACTTAAAACCCCATGTTTTTCTATTGTCTATTGCTCAATCATACCGGTAGGGATTGAATTTAACCTTATTCTGACATCTTATATAGCATGATAACGCGTCTTCTAGAAATCCTTTGCTTGGCTCCTGACACATTAAGACATTATTTTATTGGTAAAGCTAGGATTTACTCTTTCGCAGTGTGCTGTACCATCCATAGTGTTTAGTTGGCTGGTAAGCCATATGATAATATATCAATTGGCTTAGAAAGTACACGTCAAATATCCCAATGAAAAACCGACATGGAATCAAGAGGTGTGGTTCAATACTTAGTAGATGCTTTTATTCAATGACAGCCAGCTAGAACTTGATTATGTAATACATTAACTACTTTCATATCGACCAGAACTAGAAGAGGAAAGGACATTTTATAACTGAAATAACTTTTTATTCTTTCTTAGAAAACTCACCTACGGAATATAATAGTAAAAATAATTTAAATAAACAAACTATTAAATCAAGAAATCTAAATAAAATATACAATTAATTAGTAATAATAGAATTTATCAAATTTAGAGGTCCTAATTTACGAGTTTATAGCTTAGATTAGTTGTAGAGTGAAATATAACCTTGTAAAACAGTCTACAACAAGCATAGAAAAAATCTTTTTCCTAGGAAATTTAAATCATTATTAAATGTAGGTGACAGTAAGATTATAAAAAATATTTATTCTAGTGATTACAATGCAATACTAAAATGTAGGATACAATGAGATTATAAAATATATTTATTCTAGTAGCTACAAAGGACTATAAAATGTAATTTGGAATAAGAATATAAAAAAAAAAAATCTGGTAGCTACAAAGCACTACTAAAATGCAGACTACAATAAGATTATAAAATTATGTATTCTATTCATTAAAAAATACTTCAACATATAGGTGACAAAAAGATTATAAACAAATATATATTCTAGTCATTATAAAGCGCTACTAATATTTAGGCTATAATAAAATTATAAAATTAATTATTCAAGTTAACAAAAAACACCACGCAAATGTAGGCTACAATGAGATAAAAAAAAATCTAGTAACTACAAAGCGCTTCTAAAATGCAGGATGCAATAGACTTAAAAAAAAAAGATTCTAGTAACTACAAAGCATTTCAATAATGTGGGCTAAAATCCTAACTATTATAAATGCGAATGTGAGTTTGTTTGTTTGTTTGTTACGCTTTCACGCCTAAACTACTCGACCGATCATCATGAAATTTCGCATACACGTTCTCATGGGTACAGAAAAGGACATAAGGTACCTTTCATCCAGAAAAAATGCGAATGTGAGTTTGTTTGTTTGTTTGTTTGTTTGTTACGCTTTCACGCCTAAA
>CABFWB010002628.1:43933-62462 GCA_902151455.1 Timema bartmani | reverse complement strand
TAAAAAAGTAAGATTTAGCGGCAGCTGGTCCGGGAAAAGTATGTACAAGTCACAAAGACAAAATATTACACAAAAATCATCTTGTTACTTCGCAAAAATTGTGACTATAATTTTAAATCTCAATTTAGGCTAGAAAAATACAAAATAACTACTCAACATCACCAAACTGCAACATGCCGAATGCCGAAAATCGCGACTAAATCGCGATTATCGCGGACATCGTTTAAAATCGCGAATATCGCGCTAAAACGCCGATTTCGCGAATCATCGCGACAATTCTGAGCATATATTTGCAATCAGGGTAACCTGAAATGTGAACATCTGAAAGAAAAAATGCCATATCTAACATTCGCGAATTATCGCGATCTCCACAAACGCAGGGCTCTGAATATACACTAGGAGATCCGAGAACAAATTGCACTAAACATACGTAAAACATTTTTTATTCATGGCTATAAATTACATAATTTTATTTCTACAGAATTAACGTCTTCATTTGTATATTTGGATCAATACAAAATATCGATATTGGTTTTCCAAGGGTCAACACTTCGTAGTGAAATTTTGACTTCCGGTTAAAATTCTCGTCATTTTACTAGTGGATATCTTATTGCGTTACTATTAAATTTCTCTTTTATAAATTTTGACCGATTAAATAGGTAATTATTTACTATTGAGTCTAAAATGAGAGATATTGAATCGCTATGGCCGATTTTGAGAAAATTGAATTTTTCTCTTTTCACACTTTAGTAAACTGCTATTAACCTTAGGCTTGGAAGGACGGCTTTGCAAAAAACACTTTTTAGGGTTTGGGGGTCATAAAACGTCGACATCTCAACATCTCGGGATAATTTTTACGGTCGTAATACTTAACCTTAAAAAGTGTTGGCAAAGTTAAAAGAAATATATATTTGTGTATAGCTTGAAAACTTTTGGTTTTATAAAAATATATTTCAAGTAAAAGTTGTTTATTATAAATAGATCCACATGTATGCGATGATAAGTAGTTTAATATCACAAAGACTTACGGAGATAATATTAAAAATAAGAATTTACGCATCAGACCGGAACCTTAAAGTCTTTCTGATGAAAAGTTGAGAGTAGCCATTTGGTTTGTAATATTGATCAAAGCTTGGAAATGAAATATAATCAAAATAGTTTAAGCCTATTTTAATAAAATCAATTTTTTCTCTTTCCGCCCTTAAGGAAACTACCCTTAATTTTAGGGTTGGATATCCAATTCCAAAAATTCCTTGGAGTGAACCTATGAAAACCCTAGATACCAAGTTTTATCCCAATCGGTAAAATAGTTAATGCTCTAACCCGAGGTAAGGACTGGTATACAGCTGGACAGACAGACCGAGAGACGGCATTGCGAAAATCACTTTTTAGGATTCGGGGGGGTCATGAGACGTCGACATACATCAAAATCTCTAGTTCAATTATTTTGACGATTACAAAACTGTAAGGTAGCAAGAAAGTAAAAATATTGATATTTGGTCCCCGTGGGTCAACACTTCTTATTAAAATGCCGACTTCCGGTTTAAAATTTTCGACATTATACTAGGGGCTGCTCCTCTATGATTCTTGCATTGCTACTAAATTTCTCATTTATAAATTTTGACCAATAAAATGAGTAAATATTAGCTATTGAATCTAAAGTGATAGATATAGATAATTGTTGTACAAACATTTCTCCTAAGAGGTTGAAAGAAAAAGAGCATACACTTTTTGAGTGATTTACTCATTTCTTACCCTATGGCATTAGAGAATTATTGCGTTAAAACTTGGGTAGTAACTCTTTACAACTAAAGCTCACAAAATTCTATTAATATATTTGCCGATATCTCGGAAACTGTTGGTTTTATAAAAATATATTTCATGTAAAAGTTTTTTTATTTTTAATAATACTACAATTTTGCGAAGATAAACTATTTAGTATCTCAAATAGTTGCGGAGATATGGAGGCTTCCGCTTCAATAAATTACCCTAAAAGTCATTTTCATGGGAAAATGAAAATAGCAGGTTTATTTATGATCTTAATCAACGCCTAGATAAGAATTTTAATCAAAATAGTTTTAGCCGATTTTGAGAAAATCGATTTTTTCTCTTTCGCTTTATACTAAACTAGGCCTACTCTTAATTTTGGGGTTAAAAAGAAACACAGATGGACGGCATTGCAAAGACCACTTTTTAGAGTTCGGGGGTTCATGAGATGTCGACGTTCATTAACATTTCAGTTTAGATTTTTTTTTATGATCGCAATACTTTACCTTTAGTTTTCGAAAAGTTAAAAAAATTATATATTTGCGTATAGCTTGAAAGTTATTGGTTTCATAAAAAGCTGTTCTGAATAAAATATTTGTATTATAAATAGATCTACATATTTGCAATGATAAGTAGTTTCATATCTCAAATAATTTCAAAGATATAATAAAAAGAGAGAATTTACGCATCTGACCGGAGCCCTTAAAGTCATTTTGCCAAAGTATAGAGAGTAGCCCTTTTGTTTAGAATATTAAAAAAAAAATTAAAATGAAATTTAATCAAAATCGTTAAAACAGATTTTGAGAAAATCAACTTTTTTTCTTTTTGCCCTTTTGTCCTTCTGTCCTTTTGCCTTTCTGCCCTTAATTTTAGGGTTGGATATCCAATTCCATAAAACCATCGGGGCAACCCTATGAAAACCCTAGATACCAAGTTTTAGCCCCATTGGTAAAATAGTTTAGGCTCTGATCGGAGGAACAGATAGACAGACGGAAATTAAAAAAACATATTTTAGGATTCGGGGGATTACGAAACCTCGAGATTCATCAGAATCTCGAGTTCGATTTTTTTGACGATAACAATAATTTCTCTACCTGTAAGATAGCGAGAAAGTAAAAAGAACACAGCAGCTTTTATTTTGTAAACTATAATTGGTTGATTTAGATTATTTTTTTTAGCGCCGCCTCTTACTACCTGTTCGGTTTATTCGCATTTTTTAAATGTTAACCCAAGCTTTAGTGATAAGGTAAAAATACATGTAGAGGGAAAGAAACGTAAATAAAAGTCCATGCATTACGTCAAGATATATTTTAATTAGATTATCACACTTGTTATTATTATTATTATTAGCACCGCGTCTTACTACCCGTTCGGTTTATACGCACTTACGCTAATGTGCAATGGTAGGGTGATTGTGAGATGAAATGGAGGACCTACAGTTTAACGTGGAATCCGAGCCACGGTAGAGGCCTGGCATTCCTCACATTCACAAGTTGTGATTAATACACATCTTGTCAGAGGTGGAGGAAGGGTTTGGCAATCAGATAAATCTGTGCCGGGACCGAGGATTGAACCCCAGACCCTCAGCACAGAAGTCTGACACTTTACCCCTAGACCACCAGGTCACCATCACACTTGTTATTGTCAGGGAAAATCTTGGTTAATAAAACTAAGTGCTACGTCACAAGCCTTTAAGGGCACGCTTACCAGTGTTTGGTAAACATTAAACTAGAACTATAAGTTCTGTTAAAATAAATGAAGAATAATATGGATACTATCTTATTGTTATTGGGGTCATGTGAACAATACATTCCTATTTCAAAGCATACTCTAATAAAAGTGAATTAAGTCGTTAAAACAGTTTTCGGACAAATCTATTTATTGTGTCTATTCATTCAGATAAAGTACCTTGAATTAAGCGAGAAATTGCCGCACGGATGTTCAGCTCTAAAGACTGGCATACACTTCTGTTTTTTTCATCCGTTTTACCCGTTGAGTTATACGAATGTAAGTTCCGACCGTTCGGCTTGAAGAACGGATGTCTTCATACACCTATCCGATTGACCCGTTGTCGTTGTCATTGTCGAATCAGTTCCTTCCTAGACACTGCAATGGACACGACTGTGGCAGCAGCGACTGCGCTCGCGTTTAAAGCTAAACGAAAAAAAAAAGTGCTAAAATGGGCAAAAGAGTGTCTGTTGAAAAGAAGAGATTAGGGTTTGATCCCAGTCGGGTGCACTGAGGCTATTTCCTAAATGGTTTTCCCCACTAGCTTTCCATGCAAATGCTGGTGCATTTCCTCTAAACTACACCTACCTCCCCCTAAACCATTACTTTAGTTAGAAATAGGTGACTAACCCGAACTGGTAATAAGACTAGGCGCTAAAAGAAAATGTTTACACCAGGTTCCCGATGATTACAACACTTTATGGCATGACTCTCGAATTAAATTCCAATGAAAATCAAAGCAGAGGTATTCGGAACAACTGAGAAATAAACCATCATGCCAATTGATCCATCCACACCTTGACAGTTTAGCTCGACAACGTGCAAAACCAATGGCAGATAATTTGGTACGCCAACCAAACCGACGGGCTTTACACATACATGTCGGGTTTTTCATCCGTTTGACCGAAACGCTTCGTCATGACGGGTCAAACGGATGAATAAACCGAGTTGTATGCCAGCCTTAAGAACTCATTCCTACAAGTGCAGAACTTTATACTCTGCTCGCGCTGATTTCTTGTGATTCGCTTAGAGCTGGTCACGTGCCACATTTCGGCTCTGCGCTTGTTTTCCGGCGTACGTGTGAACCCACATTAACGTAATATTTCATTTTACTATGCGTTATTTACAAATATTACTCACACCAAAATAAAGTTGAAACAAGGCTCTTTTTCCTACCATTTTATAGTTTGCGTTTTATTAATAGAAAGAAATTTGTTAATATGTGACATTAGCTCATTTTCAACTATTTTTTAAGCTCATTTGAGGAGCTATGAGACAATAAATACTTGATTTTTTTACTTATCACCACGTCTTACTACCCGTTTAGGTTATACGCTTAAGTACTAATTACGCTCATGGGCTAGGAATTGGGAAGGTTGAATATAGAGGAAGTGAGCCCGCATTTGCGTGGAGAGAGAGAGAAAGAGAGTAGAAAACCATTTAAGAAACCCCCTAGTTCACCCGACCGAGATTCGAGCCTCGATCTCCTTCTCCTCGGCAGTTGAGCTCAACACGACTAGCGCGTTAGCTAACTATGCCACCGAGGTGGGTGACAGAACTTAATAAAAATAAGGGCTATAGCCTTCCTCTAATAAATTCATTAAATTTTTTTAAGCTCACAACATAAAATTTTATGATATTTTTGATCTAGCAGCGAGCTTTCTTCTTTACCTTGAAATAAGAAGTTTAGTAGATTCCGTTCCCTCTTTAATTTCGCACTACCTTACAGGTAGAGAAATTATCGTGATCGTAAAAAAAAAAATCAAACCCGGGATTTTGATGATTGTTGACGTTTCATGATCCCCCAAATCCAAAAAAGTGCTTTTCGCAATGCCGTCTGTCTGTCTGTCCGTATGTCTGTACTTTAGGCTAAAGCCTAAACTATTTTACTGATTGGGCTAAAACTTGGTATATAGGGCTTAGGGTTGCCCCTAGGTGTTTTTGAAATTGGATATCCAACCCTAAAATTAAGGGTAGTTTCCTTACAGACGAAAATAGAAAAATTGATTTTATCAAAATCAGCTCAAACGATTTTGATTAAATTTCATTCCTAAGCTTTGATAAATATTCTAAACAAAATGGCTACTCTCAATTTTTCATCAAAATGACTTTCAGGGTTCCTTACTGTTGCGTATATTATAATTTAATTATATCTCTGTAAGTCTTTGAGATATGAAATTACTTATCATTGAAAATTTGTAGGTCTATTTATAATAAACATCTTTTGACTTAAATATATTTTTATAAAACCAACAGTTTTCAAGCTATACGTAAATATATATATTTTTTAAATTTCGAAAATTTAAGGTAAAGTATTGCGACCGTAAAAAAACTAGCCCGAGATTTTGATGGAAGTCGACGTTTCATGATCCCTTGAACCCTAAAAAGTAGTTTTTGCAATTCTGTCTGTCTGTGTGTCTTTCTAACCCTAAAATAAAGAGTGGTTTACTAAGGGTGAAAAGAGAAAAAATACATTTTTTTCAAATCAGCTCTAGCGATTTTGATTAAATTTCATTTATAAGCATTGCTCAATATTACAAACAAAATGGCTACCCTCAATATTTCGTCAAAATGAATCTAAAGTTTCTATACAGAGGCATAAATTCTAAATTTATATAATATCTATCTCTTTGAGATATGAAATTACTTATTATTACATATATGAAATTCTATTTATAATAAATCTTTTATTTGAAATTCATTTGAAAAAGCCAATAGTTTTCAAGATATATGCAAAAATATATATTTTAGATTTTTTGAAGTAAAGTGCAACCATCGAAAAAACTATAATCCATGATGTTGACGGATGTCAACGTTTTATGACCCTCCGAACCCTAAAAAGTGTTATTTTACAATGCAGTTTGTATGTGTATCTGTTTAGCCCTAAAATTAAGAGTAGTTTCCTAAAGGGCGAAAAGAAAAAAAAATTGATTTTATCAAAATCGGCTCATACGATTTTAATTAAAATTCGTGTCTAGGCGTTGATTAAGATTATAAACAAAACTGATATTTTTATTTTCCTATTAAAATGACTTTTAGAGTACTTTAAAGACGTGGAAATTTCCACATTTTTGTAACTATTTGAGATACTAAATAACTTATCACTGAAAAAATGTTAGTACTATTAAAAATAAAAACTTTTGATTGAAATATATTTTTATAAAACCAATAGTTTCCGAGATATTTGCACATATATTAAAATAATTTTTTGAGCTTTAGTTGTATAGATATAGTTCTTAAATTTCAATGCAATAATATCTATAATGCCATTGAGTTTGTAAGTATCTCAAAAAGTTGATGTTCTTTTCTTTAACCTCTTAAGGGAAATGTTTGTACAGCAATGATCTATCTCTATCATTTTAGACTCAATAGTGCATATTTACCTATTTTATTGGTCAAAATTTATAAATGAGGAATTTAATAGCAATGCAATAATCTGAAGATGTGCAACCCCTAAGATAATGTCAAAATTTTAACCATCCGTAGAGATTTTAATACGAAGTGTTGACCCTTGTGGACAGAATAGCGGCCATTATTATTGGTCTAAGTATACAAATGAGGACTTCTAATGCCTTATAAATAAAATCATGAAATTTAAAGCCGGTAGTCAATTTTTTTTTACGTAAGTATAGCGTAATTTGTTCTTGGGTATGCTAGTGTATATTATTTCGTTTCACATATAGTATGAGTTTGAGTAAATATCTCAATTTTTAGACAATGGAGCGAGAAAGTCCGTGCGGAGTTCCGTACAATTTATTTTCTTATTTACATGAAAAAGGTTTGTTGTAGGTGAAGGTTGAAAGGTAGTATAAGCTTGGACAGGTTATAGAAATAGTTCTATAAAATGACACAGGCCTTTGTATTTTTTGCCGCGTAGCCTGATAACTTTCTCGCTGGCCAAAAGGGCCTCCGTTAATTAAAATAGTTTTCTGATAAGTTTATTGATTGTGTTTATTCATTCATGTAAATTACCCCAAATTAAATCGTTAGAAAAATTTTGAGCACAAATATTATAATCTAATTATTTTGCCCTTTTTTTCAGGTTAGGCCCCTGATCTGAATTATTAAAATATCTTTTAAGACCAATCTATTTATCATGTTTATTCATTCAGGAAAAGTACCCTGATGTAAATCTTTACCAAATTCCGATCAGATCTATTCATTGTGTGCGTTCTTTCAGCTAGGGCACCCTGAATTAAATGGTTAAAACAGTTTTAAGACAATACTTTATATTGTAAATATTTCTTCATCGTTAAATCAGTTTTCAGGCAAATAAATTCACTATGTCTATTCCTTCAGATAAAGGCCTATGGTTTAATTAAAAGAAATAAAATATGTAAATCTTAGTTAGTTTTTGGATACACAAAAAGCTTGTCAAGCTAATTGAGGTATGATTGACTGATACGAGTGTCAGGGTATGGGTTTGATGTCACTTATCAGGTACTTTCGAAATGCATAATAGGTTGAAACAAGGAAATGTAGACAACCCATTACTTTTTAATCTAGCTTTAGGGTTTGTTATTAGGGTAATGCAAGAGAGTAAGGAAGGGTTGATATTAAACGGTATAATGCAGCTATTAGGATATGCAGATGATTTAGATTTGTTGGGGAATAGTAAAGAAGCTGTTGAAAGAAATGTAGATATTTTACTGAAAGCTAGTAAGGAAATAGGTTCATAAGTGAACAATTAAAATACTAAGTATATGTTAGCCGCCTTTGTGGTGTAATTAGCTAACGTGCTAGTCTCGTATTGAGCTAGATTGCCGAGGACAGGGAGATTGAGGTTCGAATCTCGCTCGGGTGAGCTGAGGGTGGTTTTCCCTAAATATTTTTCCACTCTTCCTCCACGCAAATGCGGGTTCACTTCCTCCATATTCAACCCTCCCAATTCCTAACCCATTAGTGTAATTAGTACTTAAGCGTATAACCCGGACGGGAAATAAATAATAATAATAAATTTAAAAAATATATGATCACACAAAGAACACAGATTGAGGACAATAATTTAGAGATTACTGCAAACAACATATTATTTGAAATGGGTAATGAGTTTAAATAAATCGAAAGAATTGAAACCAGCAATAATAATATTAGATTGGAAATTAGGAAAAGAATACTGTTGGGAAATTCATGCTATTACTCGGTCAGTAAGTTGTGTGCAACTCGCCTATTTTAAATGATTGTAATATTGAAAATATAAGAAACAATAATTTACCATTTGTTTTCTATGGTTGTGAAACGTGGTTTCTTACCTTACATGTAAAAAAAATAAATAATAAGGGTGTTCGAAAACAAGGTGCTTAGGAAGATATCTAGTCCAAAATGGGGTGAGGCTACTAGTACATTGAGGTTACATATGTATGAGTTACATTACACCTCTATTCATGAAAAAACATTGTTAAAATAATCAAGTTTCGTAGTCTATGGCGCATAGAACATGGAGCGTGAATGGGAGATTCTAGATCTGTTTTCAGGAAATTGACAGGTGGAACCAATGGAAAGAGACCATTCGGAGGACCTAAACGCAGATGGAAGGATAACATTAGAATGGACCAGAAAGAAAGAGGGTGTAATTAGGTAGCCTGGATAGAACTAACTCAAGATAAGAATAGGTGGCGTACTTTTGTAGGTGCGGCAATTAACTTTCGAGTTTCTAATGCCAGAAAGTGAGTAAGTAAGTAAATCCCTTCAGGTAAATCACCCTGAATTAAATAGTTAAAACAGCTTTAGGGCGAATCGTTATATGGT
Source organism: Timema bartmani (assembly GCA_902151455.1). NCBI lineage: Eukaryota > Metazoa > Arthropoda > Insecta > Phasmatodea > Timematidae > Timema > Timema bartmani. The sequence continues at coordinate 53,219 of CABFWB010002628.1, read as the reverse complement.
GTTGTTCCAAGTAAATGGCTCTTAAAACTAATCAAATCGTCAAAACAGTAATCAAACCTATATATATATTATGTTATTCCATCAGACGAAGCACTCTTAATTTGTATGTCCCAAGTTCACATCTATCATGTTTAAAAAACGAATTTAAAACAAACTGCTGAAGCGGTTCAGCCAGTAGTTTAAAAACATACAAAAAGATGAAATACCCAAAACCACCTTTTCGGTATTGAGAACACAAGATGTAGTAAACATATCTTGATGTTCTTGTTGTATCACAATTAATACTCTATACTTATTACATGAGAAAGTGAAAGGAAATAAGGATTATAATTTTAATATTTCTAATCTGATACTTGCCAATAAAATTCCTTTAGCTTCAATTACTTGTGAAACCCATGCTGGGTTTAAGATTTAGATGTAATAATAATAATAATAATAATAATAATAATAATTTAATTAATGAGTATCAATACTTTCCGGTGGTCCCACGGACCAAATAATAATCTCCTTTAATCTAATCTGGCTATAGGGAGATTGGGCTTAGATACCAACTGGATGTATTGAGTTTTTTCCTAAATTGTTTACCACTATACTTTCACCCAAATTTGGATACATTTCCTCTAAATTCTACCCTCCTCACTCTAAATACGTTAGTTAAATCAAAATGCCTATGGCTTAGCTGGGTCGAAAAACCTAGAGAAATAAATGGTACGGCGCACCGCACAGACTTTCTCTCTCTTTCTATAAACTCGTAAGATTTCTGAACGGAATAATGTACATTGTATCATCGTAGCACTCCACATAAGAACACGGATAAAATAATATACAATGATATAGAATCAATGAGAAAAGAGGCGCATCTTTGTCCACCTAAGAAAATTTCAAACAGTTTAATGTCTTATATAAGGGTCAACACTTCGTATTAAAATTTCGATTTCTGGTTAAAGTTTTAACATTTTATAAGGTGTTGCAGATCTTCAAGTCATCGCATTGATATTTAATTATTCATTTATACATTTTGACCAATAAAAAATGTAAATATTGACTATTGAGTCTAAAATGGAGATAGATCATTGCTATGCAAACATTTCTCCTAAGAGCTTTAAGGAAAAATAACATACTTTTTTAGATACTTATATTTAATTACTCTATGGCATTGGAGAATTATTGCGTTAAGACTTAAGTAGTATATGTTTACAACTAAAGCTCACAAAATTGTATTAATATATTTGCAAATATCTCAGAAACTGTTGCTTTTATAAAAATATATGTCAAATAAAAGTTTTTTATTTCTAATAGTCCTACAATTTTGCAATGATAAGTTGTTTAGTTTCTCAAATAGTTGTGGAGATACGGAAATTAACGCTTCTGTAAAGTACCCTAAAAATCATTTTCATAGGAAAATGAAAATAGCCAGTTTATTTATAATCTTAATCAACGCCTAGATACGAATTTTAATCAAAATCGTTTGAGCAGATTTTGAGAAAACCAAATTTTTCTCTTTTCGCCCTTCAGTAAACTACCCTTAATTTTAAGTTTTTATAGACACACAGACAGACGGCATTGCAAAGACTATTTTTTAGGGTTCGGGGGGTCATGAGACGTCGACATCCATCAACATTTCAGGTTAGTTTTTTTTTACGGTCGCAATACTTAAACTTTAATGTCCAAAAAGTTAAAAAAATTCATATAATTGCGTATAGATTGAAAGTTATTGATTTTATAAAAATATGTTTCGGATAAAATATCTGTATTATAAATATATATACATATTTGTAATGCTAAGTAATTTCATATCTCAAATAGTTTCGGAGCTATTATAAAAAATGTTAATTTACGCATCAGACCGGAGCCCTTAAAGCCATTTTGCCGAAATATTGAGAGTAGCCATTTTGTTTGGAATATTTATTAATGTTCATAAATGAAATTTAATCAAAATCGTTAGAGCCGATTTTGAGAAAATCGACTTTTTCTCTTTTTGCCCTTCAGTAAACTACCCTTAATTTTAAGTTTTAATAGACACACAGACAGACGGCATTGCAAAGACTATTTTTTAGGGTTCGGGGGGTCATGAGACGTCGACATCCATCAACATTTCAGGTTAGTTTTTTTTACGATCGCAATACTTAAGCTTTAATGTCCAAAAAGTTAAAAATATATATATAATTGCGTATAGATTGAAAATTATTGATTTTATAAAAATATGTTTCGAATAAAATATTTGTATTATAAATATATATACATATTTGTAATGCTAAGTAATTTCATATCTCAAATAGTTTCGGAGCTATTATAAAAAATGTTAATTTACGCATCAGACCGGAGCCCTTAAAGCCATTTTGCCGAAATATTGAGAGTAGCCATTTTGTTTGGAATATTTATTAATGTTCATAAATGAAATTTAATCAAAATCGTTAGAGCCGATTTTGAGAAAATCGACTTTTTCTCTTTTTGCCCTTCAGTAAACTACCCTTAATTTTAAGTTTTAATAGACACACAGACAGACGGCATTGCAAAGACTATTTTTTAGGGTTCGGGGGGTCATGAGACGTCGAAATCCATCAACATTTCAGGTTAGTTTTTTTTACGATCGCAATACTTAAGCTTTAATGTCCAAAAAGCTAAAAATATATATATAATTGCGTATAGATTGAAAATTATTGATTTTATAAAAATATGTTTCGAATAAAATATTTGTATTATAAATATATATACATATTTGTAATGCTAAGTAATTTCATATCTCAAATAGTTTCGGAGCTATTATAAAAAATGTTAATTTACGCATCAGACCGGAGCCCTTAAAGCCATTTTGCCGAAATATTGAGAGTAGCCATTTTGTTTGGAATATTTATTAATGTTCATAAATGAAATTTAATCAAAATCGTTAGAGCCGATTTTGAGAAAATCGACTTTTTCTCTTTTTTCCCTTCAGTAAACTACCCTTAATTTTAGGGGTAGATATCCAATTCCAAAAATCCCTCGGAGCAACCCTATGAAAACCTTAGATATCAAGTTTCAGCTTAATCGGTAAAATAGTTTAGGCTCTAGTTAGAGGTACAGACAGACAGACGGAAATCCAAAAACCACTTTTTCGGATTCAGGGAGTCATGAAACGTCAAGATTAATCAAACTCTCGAGTTCGATTTTTTCGACGATCACCATACTTTCTCCGTCTGTAAGATAGAGAGAAAGTAAAAATTAATATATGTGAAGAATAATACCTTAGGAAAAAACATTCCATGAGTGAATCAATCAAAGCTAATTATAAAGTGATACAGTTATTTAATGATATTGATTTAGTTAAATTTAGGGTGTGGGAGGCTTAGAAGTGTTGTAGACAAAGTTGAAGGTCAAATCTCCTTCGTTTCGACTTTGACATCACAATAGTCTTTACATCCTCTAAATAGTTTGAAGGAAGAAGAAGCTTCTATATATAATTAACATATTTGACATCTCACTAAACCTGATAATAATATTTTTATATCAGGTACTAAACAGTGTCCTAACAACGGCTAGTGATTAAATGGAATCGCTAACGAAAGCAAAGATAAATTCAGATGTTTGCATAAACCTTTTTCTTTGCTCAAAATTAGAGTGTAGTGATAAAAAAAACATCAAGCTTTCTTTGACTTTGGTTTTGACCTCACATTGTAACGATATTATTTTACAATCCCCTTAAATTTACTCTTCCTCAGTAGCAAAAAGTTTGGTGAACAAGGAAGGGACAATAAAATGGTGCAATGCAACACACACGTAGTAGGAACATTCGAGAAGGAAATATCATCTTATGGACCGTACGTCTCAGTGAACGGAAGCTCAGCACACACTCTCAACTGAGATCTCATAAATGTAACACGTTTAATCCACATCGAGCATTTAATTATAAATTAACTATTTTAATTTAAATAATGACGTGTTATATTTGGTCACGTAATCACCTTGTGCAGAGGGGTAGTTACATTAAATAAATAATTAATTGATATTACATGATTGATTTCAATTTTAAAACAACAAAAGATCATACATATTTGCGGGTAAGAGAAAGGACATGGTAATAGATAATTAAAAAAAAAAGAACCTAGTTGTGAGACCTCACAACACGGATCTGTTCAATATGTTTCGAGCTTCACATCGACTTCACCTCGCATTAAATAAGCTAACTTCAAGAACCCCTAATTAATCTTAATAATATAAACTAGCTTTAGCAATAACGATAATAGAGTGGAAATAGGAAAATAATACAGTCGGTAAATACATGTTATTACTAGATAAGTAACATCTTCTCTGCTGTCAAGAAAAGTAAAACTCAGAGTATAAAAAACAATAGTTCTACCGGTACTAGAAAAAAAATAGGTTCTCGAAAACAATGTGCGTAGGAAGATATTTGGTTCAAAAATAGATGAAGATACTGATGAGTGGAGGGAGTTACATAATCATGAGTTACATAACTTGTACTCGTCACAAGATATTGTTATGATAACTAACTTTCGTAGATTATGGTGGGCAAGACATGCAATGCGAATGGAAGAATCTAGAACCTTGTTCAGGGCATTGACTGGCAAACCCAATGGGAAGAGACCATTGGTAATACCTAGACGCAGATGGGAGGTTAACATTAGTATTATTAGAATAGCAGCTCGCAGCGCGGCAGCCAGCTACGTGTAATGCTATGAGACCAGCTTCTCAGTTCACCCGTTAGAGTGCAAATATTATTTCTATAGTTGTTTTATTAGTCTCTCTCCACACCAATTCAGATGCATTTCTTCTAAGATCTACCTCTTCAATCTTATCCCTTGGATTAAGTAATTTCTAGATTAGCATAGGATGTTGATGAACTGTAATATATTTTTCTAAACATTAATTACGGATATGATATAAACTATAAACATGTTTTAGTTCCATAGTACTTTTTGATTTTGGATATTTAATGATTTTTAAATTTTATGGCATATCTAAGCCGTATTTAGGGCCTTTAGTGGATATTTAAAATATTTTTCTAAAAACTGATCAATTATGATGTATAATATTTTTCAAAATAGTATAGCCTGAATATGTATGACTAATGAGGTTTTTTTTTCAGTAGGCCTATCTAAATAAATATTACAGTATCCAATATTTTTCCAAACAAACTATTCATCCCAGATTTTCAGGAAACTTAACTAATATAGGGTAGAATTTACTAAAGAGAGTGGGTAAATTTTTGTAGCACATTTTAGTTATTTGAGGCAACTTTTTTGACATTTTAAAGGAAATATTTGCTATTTTTTAGCCGATGATTAACAGCCGAGTCCTATTGATAAGCTTTATAACGGGCGAACCTTCCATTTTACCTTAAGTATAGCAATATCTATATATTGATTATTTACGCTATGGCCCTATCTTAAAAGCACTACCGTAGTGGAACAAAGCAAGGTAGCTCTCAGGGTTAATTTAATAAAACTGTTGGCAAGGCTTGATGAGCCCTTTAAAAGTTATCAAGATTCGTTTAGTAGTTGTCTTTTCTGAAGAGGTGCAAAAGTGCGTCTACTTGAAACTCTCTCTTCTTTGCTGGAAGGGTTGGATAGATGGACCTACTTGAAGAAGGAACGCTTGTTGACGGAAGAAGTGGGCGCTTGGGGTGGTCAAGAGAGGAACAAGAGTTTTAGCACATTTTCTTTCGGTGAGTTTGAAGATACTTCACTAGAACATTTGCAAGCTTGTATTATACAGTTATATTCAGTTGGAAAGTTAAGATTTGGTCTGCCATAATATTTAATGAATTAATTGATACTGTTTCTTCAAATTATTAGCTATATGCTTTGAAGGATTTATTTAAAAGGTGATGTTTAGAGAACAATGTCACAAGGCGAAATTTTCTTTTAAATCCTAGCTCTATAACTAAGAGTAATTTATTACCAGCAAAGACTTAAATATTGTAAATCATTCAAAAACAGCTCAAAATGTTTGTTCAAATTTGATATCTGAGGAGTATTTTACTTGATAAATAATACTGCCTACTTGCTTTTAAATTATTTTTTTTTACATTTGAAGATGTTAAAAAATTAATTTTAACGATTTTGTTCAAAGTGTATAGAGATCGTTTTACATGATACATACGACTATATATTTTTTATATTTAAAAAATGTATTTCCAAGCATAGTTTACTGATGAATTATTAATTTTTATTTGAGAAATTTAAAAATTTACTCTAGCCATGATGTTCAAAATTTGTATCGAAAGAGTGTTTCATACAATCTATCAAATAATATGCTTTTTTTAAAAAAAGGAAAATAGTTTCAAGAGTAATTTACTACAATCCTATTTTTGAAAATGTTGTTCTAAACTTTAATAAACCATAAGAGAAAGTATTTATGATTGTGTCGTATCATTTATTCTTATTGATTCGTGTAAAACGAAGTCTACTACCCACCTGGGTTGCCAACATAATCACCTGAGGGGTAAAAAATTAGTTAGATAGTACACGAAACCTATCCAAATTTGAGAGTAGAGAGGGTGAGAAATCATTTATAATAAATTACATGGGTACAGTACATCCGTCCGAGATTTTAATGAATCCTAACCTCTCTGTCAACTAGACGAGTGACGTTGTCTCAACTGATGCGGTGAATAAACATATTAAAACTTAATAGAAATGTAATTTTTGATAAACTTTTGGCACATTTATACACAATAATTTTGATAGCTTGTGTTTCAATTTAAACCTTTATCCTGTATAGTTTGTTACTTCTAATGGTGGAGTGTAAATAATCCATTTGTAAGTGAAGTACAATGAGGTATTTTAACCTTCCGAGTACCTAACATTATAATTCACACATTTTCAAAATGTAGACCTTCTTGTGATTAATTTGTTGATGTGTACATTTATTTAGCACCACGTCTTACTACCCGTTTGAAAAGCTTATGTACTAGTTTCGCTGATGGTTTTAGGGCTCAGGAAGGCTATATTTAGAGGAAGTGTACCCGAATTTGCATGTAGGGCGATTGAAAAACCAATTTGGAAAACCACCCTCAGTACACTCGACTGGGATTCAAACTTTGATCTCCCGTTATTGGCAGTCTAGTCTACTGCGAGATTAGTGCCTTAGACCATGCAGTCACCGAAGACGGTTGAGGTGTAGTTTAAAATTATATATAAGCCTATTGATATAAATAATAATCGGTGAGAGCGAGGGCTATCGTGTCAACTTAGTATCATCTAGTTTGCCAACAACGGGGAAGTAGAGGTTCGAATCCTGTCTTTGTGTACTCTAGGTACATTTTCATAAATGCTTCAATTTCTTTCGATGCAAATGTGCGTACATTTCTTATATATTATAGTTTACTACTCCCTAGCTCATTAGCTTAGGTCTGGTTAAAACAACGTATAGCCAGGATGGGCAGTAAGACTCGGTGAGATTATCCTTAACTGAGCCAAAAATTGTCAAAATAGAGACAATAAATTTCTCATTCAAATTGAAAAAAAAATATTGAAATACATTTTTACAAGGGAAAATAAATTGAAAATCTTAAGTTATGTTGAATTAAGTTTTCAATCAAATAAATTGTAACTTATACAATACATTGTATCGTTGAGGGGTAGCGATCAAAAACATATGTTTCCCGAGTTTTGGTATACATCTGTTAACACATTCGAGGTACAATGCACGCTAGTTTTTATCCATTAGTCCCTTCTGAAAACAAATGTGTGAAAAAAAATCTGCATGCGTCAAGAGACGTCAAGCAAGACTACTGAATCCATTTCAAAAACACACACACACACATACATGATTTTATACGTGTTTTATTTTTGAAAATAAAGTTTGTTGTTGCCAGACCAGAGAAGTGTCCAGAATTAGATCTCGCTGCCGACTTGTTTGAGTTATCACAGAGGGCCTGGGAAAGGTTGCGATGGCCATGTGGTGGTGCCGGGTTGCTTCTACATTATCTCACCTACTGCACTTAGTAAGAATTATGAGCGTATGCGCCATTTTGTTAAAACGTCTCCCCTTCCACCCTCCCTCTGCCTCTCTTTCACCCCAAAATTTCTTCGGTGTAACAAACCCGATAACCTAGGAAGGTTAAACACCAAATGAAAGCTCACTAAAACAAATGGCTATCACTCTATCTACTATGTCACTGAGTTTTACCATAGTATGATTTATAGAAAACCTGTTATATAAAAACTTGAAATTTATGTTGCCATAATGGTGTTAAAAAATACTAAAATTGTATTTACATTCTTAACCCATTTTATTAATAACTTAAAGAGAAATTATTTGACAATCTATTAGAAAATATTTTTGTAAGCTTTTGCAAAAGGTTTAGAAGGACTTTATAGATAATTAATCAACCCATAAATATTTATTTAATGCCACATTTTAGTAACTTCCAATACAAATTCTAAATTACCAATACGAGGTAATTGCATTTAAATACGCTAGTGGGTTAGAGATGAGGAAGATTTAATTTTGATGAAAGATACACGCATTTGCGTGAATGAAGAGAGGAAAATAATTTAGAAAAATTGGCTTGTATTAAAACCATGACCTCACCATCCCCGATATACCAGGTCTGAAGTTTAATCTCACTGTAGTATGTAGTGGTCTTTAAATTAATCTAGGAAACTGATGGAACACTTGGTTAGTACCGTATAAAATACTCTTATTTAACTATTATTATAATTATAATATAATACACGAATCTATGGTCACTCAGACAAAGGCCTCAACATTGTCTTTTATAATTTGTCTATAAAGGGAAAGACGCGGATCGAATCTCTTTCGGTTTTATTGAGGTGTTCCTAAATGGTTTTATACTTTCTCTTCACGTAAATGATGGTCCATTTCCTCTAAATTCTACCTACTTACTGCCTGATTATTGCAAAGGTTATGAGGTGCGTTCCTACAGTTGCTACTGGCCGCATTCAGGGCCACCATATCACACTTACGATAACGCCACAGTAAAAGTTGGCCAATCACAGTCGCAACTCTCGTAAGGGTTCGGCCAGACTGACAAGCGTGCGAGCGAGCGAGCGAGCGCGTAAGCGACTAGGTGGCCACACTGGCGAGCGCGCGAGCGAGCGAGCGCGTGATTAGCTGATACCTCTCGTTATTTGTTGACGAGGAGGCTCCGAATTTTGGCTGAGTGAGTTGAGGGTGGTTTTAACAAGTGATTTATTGTTGTGGTTTTCTCCTCCTCTCTCCACGCTAATGGTGATTCTTATTTGTAAAGGCCTACTTTGATAATATTGAAGTATTTTAACATATCAGTTTTATATAAATATATACATGGTTTATGATCTTA